>JAPDSC010154891.1:0-10785 GCA_026290005.1 Latrodectus geometricus
ATAACCAGTTCCCATGAGCTTAATTTATTAGCATCGTGAATTTATTATACAAAACTATTGTAATAACAATACACTAAAATACAAATATGGTGACAAGTATTAATAGTGGAATTCATGTAGTTTCTTACTTATTTTATCTATATTTATAAAATATTTTTCTTTCTACAAGAATAGTTTGCTTTTAAAAAATGCAAAGTAAAAATATGTTTCAGAATAGAAAAAATAATTTCTTGTTTAAGTTAAGAATAAAAAAAATGGGCAAAAAAATTATCATTATTGAATTCTTAAAAAAAAAAAATACCTTTAAGTGTTTTCATAAAATCATTTAACATGTAAATATTCAAAGAATTGATGAGAATAGAAAACTAAAGCTATTTAGCATACACTATCTGTTGAATGAAATGATTATTTTTAGATAAAACATAAATCACGATGCTGGATTTATTAAAGGAAACTATGGAAACAATTCAGAAAAATTGGGAATGCGTCAAAGTTAAAATTGTAAAACAAACGTAACGATGAAGATACAAGCTAAGAAATGTTCTAATTTAAGAATTTTTAAAAGTAAAGTATAGCAAAAAATTAATGAGAAACAAAATCGATCATATATCGAAGAGAAAAAATCTAAATATACAAGAAAAAGACTTCTCCTTGGATTTTAGCCGATGAGATTATGTTAAAATCGAAATATCTTAGTTTCTTAGTCCTTAGTACACAAAAAGTAAATCTAAAAATACAGTTTAGTCAGAAAACATCAAAATTTTAAAAAGTTAGATAAGGTATACGATTTGGATAGTTTTTTAATTAATATGTGGGGAATCATGCGAAAATTTTCTAAGTGAAATAAAAACTAATCAGGATATTTTTGCGGACAATGTTTAGAGAAAGTATTTGCGTCTTTCATAAAAAAAGAAAAGTATAAATAACAACCATAAGTTATTTTGGGCATATTTGGCGACAGATCATTTTTTTAACTTTTAAATTTTTCAAAAAAACATCGAAGTAAGGAAATTCCATTAATGCTGAACTCAAAGTTATGGAATCTTCACAGGCTTCATATTTATATCTCGCCAAAATATTCTCGGTTTCCTTGAAGAAAAGTATACAAGGAATATTCCTAGAATAAAGTCAATTTTATTTTTTTATCTGGAAATTTTAAAGAAGAAAAAGAAAAAAAGAAAGAAAGAAACTGACAAGTGACCTATGAAGTATATTTCATATTAATGGAGAAATAAGTATGAAGCACATTGAAATTTTATCAAATTGTTTTTAATTTATCCATATAAATGCAATATAAGTTAAAAAAAATTTATTTACAGTAATAGTTTTTGAAAAATGATTCACCAGAGTCCTTAATAAATGGTATCAAAAAAACCTAATAGTGCAACAAAAGTTACTGGCATCTGGGGTGGATTATGAAAATAATTCATGTGCCAAAATGTACTAACTACTGTTAATTTCCACCCTTAGTAAGAGGTAAAAAACCACACAAAATTGGAGCACATCATCCCCTGATTTTTGTGTATTTGAAAACATTCGAATACCATTTTAATTATCTCATTTACATAAGATAAAAAAATTCTTGGTATTACAAATCGTATTTTATTGTTCATTTTTTTTTCAAGTTTATTTTTGAAGAGTGCAAAGTAAATGATACCTCCTACGCTATGCACAATGCGTAATACGACATAAAACATCGATGACTGGTTATATAATAAATCTGTGACATTCACCTGTGTCTTAAGTCATCATGAGTCTCACGTCTTTTTATGGCGAAATCCACTGCTAAGTGATAATTCAATATAAACAATGTTAATTAATAATATAATAATACTAAAATCACCATTCTAACTTTAACTCACTCTTTGAAAACATTTTTTATTTTTTCAATAAGTAAAGTAATATATCTAGAGAAGTTTCACGAATTCTCTCAAAATATTGAATTTATTTGTAATATAAAATTATTTAATTCTTTCATATTTATATATAGATACTTTGTAAAGAGCTTTTTTTTATTTCGAACGACAATAGGCTGTTGATTCAAGCAATGACAAGCTCTACATCATTATCCATGAGAGCAAATATGATTCCTCTTAGTTTTAAATTTCAAAAATGATGAAATCATAAACTGAATTCACATGGATAATTGTATTAAGCTATGCCAAAATAATGATGGGAACTTAGTGCTTTGAGGGCGCTCATAGCGCCCATTAGAGCAATAACGTTCCTCGCTAGATTATAAGATGGAACATTTTAATACAGCTCTGCAAGACTTAGCATAATAAAAAATTCTGTTGCAAAGCAAAGCTAAATATTACATTGTTGCTTTTTGCATATACTGTTGTAATGGCGGGTGCTTGACAGTCTTCTGGATTTTCTCCGGAGTAAATAAGTCGAATACAACCCGGAATTAAAGTTAAAATGGAATTTTAACAATTACAAATAACAGTCGGGATGGGTTTCGAACCCAGAGACTATCTAACTAAAAACTAGAACACAAACCATTTCATTATATCTTCTGTTTTGCAGCATTTAATGTGATTTTCGAGTAAAAAATATGAGAAGGATAAATTTTATGAAATATTAGAAAACATTTTTAATGAAATAACAAAATAAGATACAGATAATCATGAAAAAGTAACAAGAAATAAATAAATAATCATGAGCTATTTTTATGCAAAAATTAAAAGAATTATTTGAGAAATATGAGAAAATTTGCAATATACGAATAAATAATTAAAAATGATGGATTATTCACAATTTTTATTTTGCAGTTAAAAATTAAATGTATATTAAAAGTACAATGTTTCCATATGAATGTATGAACACATTTTAACTGAAACTGATGAAACAAAGCAAATCGTATTTTAATGATGACAACAGGATTTTTTCCATCAATTGATATAAAAGCTTATCGAAGATCTAATATCAACTCTAATTATTTAGCTAAGACAAAACTAAAGAGAAAACTTACGTGAAAAATATATATACCAAGAAATAACAGTGCAATATTGACGAAATAGTAAATTATCCTTAAATAGGGAATGAATATTACAACGAAATAAAATTAAAATATAAACAGGCAATTGAGCAGGAAGAATGAATATAGATAACACTGGAAAGCATTCATTATTGGTTAAAGTTATTCATTATTGAAATCATCGGGAAAAATTTATGGGAGAACAAAAATGAAAGTACTGTTTGGTAGAAAAGTATGAAAGTCAATAAAGACAAAATAAAACTTAAGAAAATATCATAAAAAAGAGAAACAAGCAACTTTGAGAGATAAGATGAAATTTGAGTCACATATATAAAAGAATGTTCGTTACAAAAAAAAAATATGCAAAAAACAAGATAGGAAATTTAAGAAATTGACTCATTACAAAGAGAAAAAGTTATATGTATCAATGAGTTTTAATATCAAAACGCGTTTCAATTCATGGATGTAAGATAAAAAAGGGGGGTTAAAAGAAAATTGTGGTCAAAATATTTATCATTAAGATTTACTTAATGAAAGGGGTAAAAAAGTTTTTAATGTCGAAACAAATATTCAATAACAGGAAAATGTCGACGAAGATTTAATACAACCTTTTCACGGATAAAAACGAGCAAAATAGTTCACTTTCAACATTTGATCCATGTGGCTGTGATATAATAAGCAAGAGCTTTCAAAAGTTACGCTGCCATCAATTTCAATTGCTGTTATGTTCAATCGATATAAGTGACTGAGCATTTTTATGAACTCTGTGCTATTAAATAACACTACAGTCTCACAAGAGTCGATTTACTTTTATTATAAGTGCTGACTATAGAAAATTAATATTATGCAATTCATCATATCAACTCTTTTATAAGTTATCTATAACCAACAATACACTACGAATAAAACAATGAACTTGTGAAATTTGGAAGTCACATGTTATCACGGAGGTATTTTTTTCTTCAATAAAAGGATTTTCATGTTAACTGCACATAACTTATTTGGCTTCTCGCCATTTGAATAAAATCCGCTTGTCTTATAAACCTAAAAAAGCACCAGACATCGCATAATCGCATTTATAAGCTGAGATACACGAGTGGAAATATCCGATTTAAACGTCGTGTGGAACAAAAACGTATTATTTACAAAATGCCGGCTCATCACAAATTATTATCTGCGTAGAAAATTTGCATTGCAAACAAGATTTACAAGGCACGCGTGCTACGGAGCAATACTTCGCCCTAAGTAGCAAAGATTCTATTTCGAATGGAAGGGACGCCAACAACTCACGTTGGCAGACATTCTTTATTTTTAATGAAAAAAAGTTTGAGAATGGTTTGTATTTACACCAATAAAATTATTTTTTGATTAAAAATGTGATTTTCGCAGTCTTAAAAATTGAAATATTGCGTCAAAAGATGAGTACAAAAATACAAATTATTGGGTAGTTCGGAAAGTTATTTCGATTTATATAAAAATGAAAAGCTAAAGCAAATAAATATTTTATTGAATTGTATATCGTCAATTTTAGAGTCCCATGCCTTTTACCATTTTTCTGGTCGTAGTATGATTTCATACTCATAAAATGGTTGGTTTTTTTCACAAGAAAAAAACTGATGCAGGTGCAAAAAATGAAATGACTTTCGAGCAACCCAATAATAATCATTAAATAAAATAACCAATTATAGTTATTATGAATTTTTTAGCATATTAAAAGATCTTTATACTAAACTTTGATATCGTTTGCATTGCTGCGAATGTGAACATAAAAAGTGTCTTTAAAAAATTACCATTTTCTTCTATATTACAGAAAGAGAACAGGAAAATTTCATTTTAATTTATTTTATGGAATATAAATAAATTTTAAAAGATTTATCTTAGTTTAATTTAAAAAAGTTTTCTTTTACGTTCAATAGATAAAACACTAAAATATTTTTTCAAAAAAAAAAAAAAAAAAAAAAAATCAATTCCATCAATTAATTCTATCTAATTAAGCAGAAAAGTATAATTTTTTTCGCGAAGTAGGTAAAAATAAGCGCGTATAATCAGATTTCTTTCTAAGCAAGAATAACCAAACTCTATTCAAACTCATAATATAAAAATCAAACACAGTAAAGTTTCTATAGTTACAATAATCCATAAAATAATTCACAATCTATAATAAAAATTTAATGTTTTAGAAAATAATTCAAAAAGTAATTTGTATAAAACTCATACAATATTATTATAAATATTTTTAGTGTATTTTTATGAAAATTACGCTACAAAAATCAATAAAGTATGAATAAATACATTAAATAAAAATTTAAACTTTAATCACAAATTTAAACTGCACATTATGATAAAAAATGTTTTAAGACTCTCCTTCTTTGGTATTAAAATTATTAGAAATGTAATATTTCCTACAAAATTCGTTATTTTACAATATTTAATGTGTGCGTATTCAATTTATAAATTACATTATGAAAATTAAAAACTTTTTGGGGGAGAAAACAAAAACAAACTTCCAAATTAATTTTGGTTAGCTGCTACTTTTTATATGATTCTTAAGCTAAATATTAGATGTTATATAATTAATAATAATTGAAAATTTAAACATGCATTATTTTTTACTAATTATTTTAATGAAAATGGATAATTGAAAAAATATTTAAAGAAGAAAATACCAAATGAAAATCTGAAAAAAATCTATGACTTAAGTGAAAAATAATTTATGATCCGAGGATTGTATTGCTAGTTTTAATAAGGAAGAAATCGTTATAAATGAGAACAAGTAACTTATTCTCCCTAGATACGAGACAGATCAGATTAATTTAATCCGTGAAATGAAGATTCCAAATACAGATGATACAAAGTATAGAAAAAAATATTTTTTCAATAATGTGAAGGTCATACAATCTCACAGATGACGTCTACGGAAACTTATTAGTGTTAAGAAGTCTGAAACTTTGTTTCGTAAGGTTTTAACATCGATATCTGTCTGCAGTTCATCAAAAAATAATCTATAAGAAACTGAGAACAACTCTTATTTTTTAATCAGAATGAAATTTCTTGTTTTTATTCCTTTATTTCATTTCAAAGGAATTATAACTTTTTTCACTTAATATTATATAAAATATATTTCAACATACCGAGTATAAAATGTATTTTAATATCTCAAATATTAAAATATATTTTAAAATTTAAAATGCATCTTAATATTTCGTTTTATTATAGAAGTTTTATTGTCTTCACACTAAATAAAAAGAAAAATTTAACAGATCATATAATACTTTAACAAAATAACACGAAAGAGGAAAAAAAACACCCAAATGTTCATTCAATAATAAATGATTATATAAACATTTATCTGTTTCTGCAAGACTGGAACAGTTAAGTATAAGCTGGTGAGTTCAGCTAGTTACAACAGGAAGTTTTAGGAATACATATTTAAAATTTTATATTCTAATATAACATTTTAAACAGTATTCTAATAAAAATGTAAAAAATTAATAATTTCAAAAAATAAAATATAAATTACGTTTAATATATTAAACATAAAATATTTTTAAATAGATATCATTTTTTTTAGTATTGGTATTAAGATTAAGAATATTATGTATTTTCTATCTAGTTATCTATATTATTATAATCGGCTTAAAGACTTAAAAAATTTCTAATTTTTTCTCTCATAAAAACCTATATAGTGTTTCACAGAAAAATTTAATGTATTCAATAGATTTAACATTAAATATTGTTCAACGCATTTACTGCTTATATTATAAGAAATTAATTTTAAAATAATTTCTTCTATCATTTTGTTCCCTCATCAATCATAAATTCCCTCATCATTTTGTATGCTATTAATTTTAAAAATTTAGCAAATTTTGATGAATGACATTTCAAACCAATCAAAATTTTAACGAATATGTTCTAATAGAAAAAAAATCAAGAACTCTAAATTCTCTCAAATTCTTTTCTTCAGTTTGTATAAATAACAGTAATTCATTGTAAAAGAAATTATACTTAAAATAGAGTTAAGAACGTAATATACTAATTTCATTCTCGTGTTTCTACAGTGTAAAAATATACCTTGAATTTCGCATTGTCACAGCATTATCAAAGTTTCACTTTAAAATAATTCTAACTAGAATATAGTTATTATTCCTTCGAAGACATGAATTACTTAAGAGGCTTCGTGTTTTAAGTACTACGGTTACTATAGTGCCAGCTAACAGGAAATGCGTCACTACGCTTTTTTTCTTTTTTTCCACTTAAAAACAGGAAAAGTTTTCTTGGATGGGATACTGGAAATCGGTTGGCATTTCTCAGCAATTGCGTGCACTTTGAGAAAGGAGTGATAACAGCATACAAAAATAAAGTTTATTTAGCTGAAAAAGGAATTATGAAAAATCATTCGAATTATTTATTTGTAAAACCTGAGAATTTTCCTGAGGAAAAAAAAACTGGAAATTTTCAAAAGGTTAAATTGAAAATTTATATGTTTAAGTAATTGATTTTTTAGTATATCGTTTAATGTTTAAGTAAAAGGATTTTGCATATTACCGAGTTAGCATTGAAACAAAGTAAGAACGTCTCAATAGAAATTTAAAACCAATAAATTAATCGTGAACCCAATTTTTTTCTAAAATAAAATATCCTTAGTAAATTTAAATCTCTTTCTTAATTTTTATTACAGAACTATGTAGAAATTCAAAATAAAAGAAAGAAAGAAATATTTATCAATGAATAAAAATTTTATTGAATTTATATATACTTGAAAAAAGTTCAATTATTAATCAATGCATCAATTTAATGCAGTATTAAGCAATAACTGCATAACCGAAACTAGTTATTGCATAAATAAATTTTATATTGTTACATAAAATTAATTATAAATTTTATTTTATATGCATATAAAAACAAGAAAGATTATATATAAAAATTAATCTTATTATAGTAATATATAATAAGCTAAAATTGATAGATTAAATTATATCCAAAAATGGATCTATAACCATCAATATTGATTAAATTAATATTTTTAAATAGAATTCTAATATTTATTAATAAATTGTATTTATTCATATATAATATATTTATAATTTATTTATTATATATTCAATTAAATTGATATCAAACTAAAATATTAAATATTAATATCAAATGACCAAAAATTAAGGTAAAAAATTATGGTGGTAACTATATAATTTTGAACTGAAATCCTTTTAAACTTTGAGTAGGATTCATGCTATAAAACTATGAAAATAGAGATATTTTAAGGGAATTAACCATCTCCAATTTAAGTGTGACAAATTTTAAAACTATTACAATACATACAAAATTTTTCCTTTTCATAATTCAAATTCAATGTTTCATATGTGTTGCAAATATTAATCAAATAATGTTAAAATTACAAAATAATGTAACAAAATAATCAGAAAAAATATTTTTTCGGCAAGCTGATGATAATGAAAAAGTATTGAAAGACCAAGATTATACTTTGTCTATTTTTATCAATTTATTTATAAAAGTAGCAGTGTTTATCTTTCTTTTTGGGGAAAAATATTTTTGCATATATTGCATAAATATTTCTAAAAACAATAAGTATTTCATAAGCAAATTTTTTATTATTTCACAAGAATTTTTTACAATAAACAAAAATTAGTAAACACACAGAAATAGCCCAACTTACTATTTCATTCGTTAATATATAAAGGTAAAAATCATGTAAGCATTTTACCAAAAATATTAAGCATTGTACCTAATGCCGGGAATTTTTTTTTAATAATGAATAATAAGACAAAGTAACATAAAAATAATTTTGGGACATTCAGAATAACTAGCAAATATGCGGGAACTCATTCTTTTCTGCTTATAATAAAACATAAAAATTGTTACTGAAAGAAAAACAAATTATACTATAGAAACGAAAGAAAAGAAAAATAGCTTACAAAAATATTTTATTTTCACTAAATTCAATATTTTTATGGAGTTTGATGAGATAAAAATGTTTTTACATGAATAAGTTATCTTACAGCTGTATGGAAATTACACTATCTCAATAGTGGCAGCTGAAAGTAACATTAGCTGCTCACATAATTACTTTCTTCATCAAAATTAAGCATTAGGAATGCAGATTGCAGTGTTCCTTCATTCTGTTTTACGATTCCAAATGATTGCGTCTAACTTTAATGATTTTGCGTGAGGATAAGTGATCATAAATGATACTCTCCCGAGAAAAAAAATATAAAAAATTTTACTGTGAACCAAAAGTATAAAGTTTTAGAATCACACCCAAGTACAAGTGATTATATCTAGTAAAAATACGTCTACTTTTCCATGAATCAAACCATAGAAATTATCAGCCAAAATGTCTTTCAGAATATAAAATAATACGTTCAGAATGTAATAAAAAGGATTATATACATTTACTAATATAATATAGTTCTTTCTAGATAATATTTAAGCAACAATCTTAATGTTATTTAAATAATTAAAGCATAAATGCACAGAATATATCTTTACGTTCTACAACCGTTTTATTTTAAAATATTAAATAAACAATTCATTGTTTCTTTGACCAAAAATTTACCATTGTTCCAAAAACAGATTTATCATGACCGAAAAGCAAAAGAACATGTTTCTTGTTCCATAACTACGAGAAAGTGTATAAATAATCTTCTAAATACAACTACTACTCTCAGATTCATAATATTTAACTTGGATGTTAATAAAGAACCATCCTTTTTTTGTCAAACATTCTTTTAATATTTCTTTTTGTTAATCCCATTTCCATTTAAAGTTAAATGTTTTTAAACTCTACATTTATAGCAACTACAACATTTCTCTTAGATTTAAAATATAATTCTACATTAAGGACATTTTCAGAGACAACAAATACATCAAAATACAGGTTAATAACATTTATTATTAACGAATAAATAACCTTTATTATCAAAAAGTTTCTCAATGAATAAAAATAATCAATAAGATCTCTGTGCATATACATTCCCATGGAATTGACATAAAGTATGATACCAACTCGAATAGGAAAACCAGTGATTTCTAACAAAAAATTTTGAAATAATTTATTTCTCAAAAGTTGTCAAAAGTTTCTTAAGAAATGTTTTTTGGGATTAATTTTCTATGTGCTAACAATACTAGAGCTCCATAGAAACACAAGATTTTTATGTAGGTATATTGATTGAATACATCTGCTTTCTGGACGCTTTTAGTTGTAAAGAGTTCTATGATTGATTGTACAAAGAAAAATGATGGATAGTGAAATTGACAATGAATAAAAGATACTATTCAGAAAACATTCTTAAAAAAAATAAAAATCATCTCAGTTTTTTCTGACAATTTGATGTGCATTTCAATATTTGAATAATACATATCGATTATTTAATTATAGATTAATCTTGTATTCATCTAATGTCAAAAAAATGCTGCATAATACTTTATTCATAAGCTTTTCATACAAACTTCCTGATTTAGTTTCGTTATGGAGATAATTTTGATGTTGGACATCCCTCCCCCCCTTTTATATTTCGGTGACATAACCTGAAAGATTTCATTGAAATTTACTTTATGTTGCAATAATGACGAGAATATTGAGTTCATTGATTTTTATGTATTATTTGCAATAAATAAATGAACCTCGTTTTCAAAAGCATATCTTGTTAAGAAAAAAACTGTAACTTCGTAATTTATTTGACATAATTTAAGCATATTTAAAAATCAGAAAATATAAATTATTCCACAATCATATTGCAGAATTTCTACATTTCAAGCAATTAAGATTTTTAAATAATGAAAAAAAT
>JAPDSC010154900.1:974-32602 GCA_026290005.1 Latrodectus geometricus
ACATATGGATTAAAGGAGAACTAACTAAATTTTCTCTTAATGTGATAAAATATGAAATGTGACTCAGATATAGCCTGAAAGAAATTTAGTTATGAGCATAACTAAATTTGGCGCATGTTTACGCACTTGCTTTTTCATCTTAATGGCGTCAATGGTATTGACCACTTTGTCATTTTTTCTCTTAGTTTTGAAGTAAAAAAATGGAAATTTTGCATGTGTCATTAAAATGTACAAAAAATTAAAATTTTTGTAATACGAGGGATGGATGTTATATTTCAAGTTTCAAATATATTTGAGTTACTTGAAACTCTCACTAGTTTTATAAGATTATATAAATGAACTGTATTTTAGTTTAGAAATTTCTTTAATTATATTAATTTCTTCTTAAATTATTTAAGTTATCAAACAAACATAATAGTATTTGGAAGGTACTAAATTTAAAACAATATATCTACATAATTTTAAAATAGAAATAGTCAAACATACAGAAAAAAAAGTCAATGATTTTTATTCCGCATAATATGAAAACTATGCATAAAAAGAGTCGCATTAGTTTTCTAGAATAAGTCACAAAATATAAATACTATATTAAATATGCACATAAGATTTAAACTGATAATCTTCAAGTCATATATCTGATGAAAAAATATGAAAAATATTCTATTTGGAGGACTTTAAAATTAATTTACAATTTTTAATTATATATACACTGTATTTTATATATTAAAGATAATAAAAATTATTACTATAAAATTATTACTACCATATATTATACAAAATGATGGAAAAACTGCTAACATAACAGTATGTATTTATAAATAAAAATTTCATAAGAAAATAGGAATATTTATGGAAACTATTCTTGAAACATTATGCGAACTGCTCATAAATTTCATCGAAGTTTTATCAGTAATTGGGTTGAAGTTTCATGGATGGTTTATAATGAGAATGTGAGAGAATGTACACATCAGTTAAAAACTTTTGTTACTATGTTCAAAAAAATAAATAAATAAATAAAGCTTGAAATTATGTTATATTTATTCAGAAGTGACTTAAACTTTTTCTTCAGACATTTCTGAATAAATATAGGCGCGTGAATTTTGTTTTCACTGAGTTATATATAGAATAGATAATATTATTGAGTAAATTTATACTGGGCGATTCCCAGAAAGTTTTTCTTCGTTGGCCTAGTTCAAAAAATCAAATTTAATTTCTCAAAAATTTTAACATTCTCACGGAATGCTTACAGTACCTCTAACGTTTTCTATCACACAAAATATTATGATTTCATACAAAAAAGGTCATTATTTGCATATATTTTTACAATATGATCTCAAATAGTTTTTATAATTTTTAAATTTATCAAATAATATCTGAATTTTCCAAATATGAATTCGGGAAAGTAACATTAAAGAATAATGAATGAAAGATTTTCATTTATAAATTTAACTTTGATAAAGATTATGATTTAAGTAGTTAAAAAATTACTATATAAAGACATACATAAAATATTAAATCATTTTGTGCTTAAAATTAATTAAAGTTGTTAATTCCTTTTTTTTTTTTTTTTTTTTTAAAATTTTTGTATTTTTTTAATTATTAATGAATTTTTGTATTCTTTTAATTATTAATGAATTTTTGTATTTTTTTATTTTAATTAAATATTTTTTATTTTTCAGGCGTTCATGTACTGCGGAATTATAGTTCTGTCTTTCATCGCATCATTTGTCTTGAATTTCACTTTCGAGTCACCGTTTATGGCTTTAGAAAATCTCTTGCTGTCAAGACCGCAACTCGAAAAATCTATGCTTGCAATAGGAGCTGAAAATAAAATTGAAAAGAACAATTATCGCAACGCTAATAAGTCGAGAAATTTAAATGGAGTAGAAAAAAAAGCAGGAAGAACTCATTCGAAATAAAATCTGAAATTTACAATTTTTAAATGCATATCATATTTATGTAAATTTTAATGTACATACACAGCACACAAGAGAAACTGAAATGTCAACTAAAATCTGTCATCTGTTCTACTCTTAAAAAAAAAGGTGAAGCAAAATAGAAAAAACTCTAATTTTAAATTCTCACTATCGAACGATTAAATATTGTTAGTCACAGTTTCTTCGAGTCACTTGTATTAGTTAGTCTAACTGAGTTATATTTATTTTAGATTAATTCAAAAATCAAAATTGAATTAATGGAGTTCAAATTTTTACTACAAACAACTCTAAATAACTTAATAACAGAAAGGACTTAACTGATGATAAATTATAAGAGTTTTACTCCTTTTTCTATATGCAGATCAATATATAACCAACATTGAAGTAAATGTATGGAGTATAAAAAAATGTTATCACTGAGAAAAGTTATATTATTAAAAGAGGGTCATAGTTTGATCATGAGAAAACTCTGGAAACATGTCATTGTTAAAATGCGAATTAAAGCAGTCAAAATTTATAACTAAATTAAAAAATAAAGATAGTAAGAGTCTATATAGATTCAGTTCTAGTACTTGAATTTCTAGTGTTGCCATAAAAAGGTACAAGAACAAGAAAAAATCTATTTTTCAAACATTTTTACTGGAATTAATCCTATTTCATATCCAAATTTTAGAAATTTGCTACAATTTTATCCTGCATAACAAGTTGATTTTACATTTTTTAATTTAAATAATACATGCTACAGAATTTATCGAATAAAATAAAATTATGAACACAAAGTTAGATTATAGTACTGCTTTACTCATAAAGTCGTTCTATAATTAGTTATCTTTGATTATTGTAATTTTTATTTTTGTTCATTATTGTTTTTGTTTCCAGTCTTAAAAAAATTTAATTCTTATATTTTTAATATTCAATTTGATTTAAATATAATTGAAAATAAGCAAATATTAAATGTTCCGAAAATACGGTATAGAAGTTAATTGTTCTATAATTATAGAATGTATTTAAATAAACAAGTGTCATTAAAATATACTTAAAAAGAAAACATTCTTGCTTTTTCTTTAAAAAAATGATATTATGTTATCCTTTACTATGAATTAATTATTTGCTGTGAATTATGTTCACATAAGAAATATTATGAAAATTAATAGATTTCATACTATAACAATGAATAAATATTTATTTTTTCAGCAAATTTCAAATCAAACAAAGTATATTGAGCAATACAAAAATCACAATCATTTACATATTTCAAGAAGAACAATTACTTAATTTCAGAGACATATTTAAAATAATTAATACAAAATAATCATATCATAAGATTGATATAAAATATATCACAGAAATTCAAAACAAGTGATAGCAATGAAATACAAACATCTTTGAATAATTACAAAGTATGATTAAATTACGGAGATGATTAGTGTACAAGTTTAACATTCAAATGTATAACTTTTCCATGACAAATATTCACTGTTATAATTCATGATGAGAAACTTATGATAGCTTGAAGCACAAATGTTTCAGATTTAAAAAAATGTACAACAGTAGCAAGCAGCATATTTTTTTGTCAAAGTACTGAGTAATTTTCTGGACATTCTTCATTTTGTAGTGTCTTCTGCATTCAAAATAATTCCTTAATTTGAATGCAAAAGACACTACAATACTGTGTAATTCCTTAATTACACAGCTAAAATTTAAAAATAGTGTAAAGTAGCAAATAAGCGCATTTATAAATCTCTAAGATGAGAATATGCAGCACGATTATATCTTGCACGTAATTTTTCTCCTAATATAATTAAATTTGTTTGCGAAATTTTGAAGCCATTTGTTACTTTCTTTTATAAATACTTTTCGGCTAATAGCATATTTTGACTCTGAAAAAACTGAAGTTCCACTTTTTTTTATTTATTTATTTTTAAATTTCTAATAATAATAACTTTTATTTATTTATTTCATTAAAATAATTAGTTTTTTCCTTAATTTTCAACCACAGTATTTTATTGGCTTAAAATATGTTTAAATTGGAATAACTTAGGAAAAATCGCGAGCTCACGTCTATCTTATCTTCAATGAAAACACATATATAAATAATAGAGATCATTTATCAGTAAATACTAAATCCTTTGTTTTGGGATTAAGTGTTAATTCTTTTTAACGAAATATTTTACACATGATGTCGTGTCTATCGTTACGTAACTTTAACTATCGACTAGAGTTTATAAAATATTTTCTATTCAATACATGAATTTTATAGGTTTAAACTATGAAAAAATTCTCCCAGAAAACAAGACAATTGGATAGCAAAAGGTTTATAACAGCATTTATTAGCTTTTTGCTATCCATGTGTTTTGCCGAAAGTAACAAAAAATATTCATATCAAGCAATATTATGACTAAATGATTGCATCTTAGACTTAAACTACTTATAAATAATGAAATCAAAATTGATAGCAAATCAATATAAAAAATACTGCTTATAAGAAAGTGCTGATTTAATATCGCTTTAATTCAAGTTTCATTTAAAAAAATAACAAATGATAATGATAGTTTAAAATCAAATTTTATAAAATAAAATAAAACTGAAAAGAATAAAAACATTGAACTAATATTGGATAATCTAAGCAATTGTACTATGTATCAGACAAATATTTTTATATTTCACTACAATGTTTCCTTTTTTTTTTTATCACCTATCCAGAGTGCTTATGTGAATTATTTTAAAATTATTTATTTCAAAATATCAGAGAGGGAATTAAGTTAGCTGAAATTTCCGAAATAATTTTGCTTCCTTCTTAATACACCTGTAGACGATAATTGCTTCCTTCAAAAATACCTGTAGACGATATTTACACATTCTTCGAGGCTTCCCAATCAACCATCCTAATAATCTTAAAATAAGATATGTTTGATATTTCCTTTTAGTTGTGTTTATTGAAATATTTATCAAAAATTTTTTTGTGCGTTGACTTATACAATACTTGTGATTTGTGAGTTTTAACTCTTCTTATTCCTCGGTGCCTTTTACTTTTATCTTTAGCTAGATTTAGGAATTTTCTTTTTTTACCATATTTATCCAGAAACATAAATAATAATGGTTAGAAAAATAAAATATTAGGTTGGAAAAAAAAAGAAATCCATTATTTTTACGTGAACTTTATGTAACTTCTTTTGGATTGGCTTTGTAAAAAGGTTTAAAACAGCTTTCGTGTAGATTTTTAGGTCTTGCGCGTTACGACTGCTGACATGCGGTTAACTTCGATCATTTTTGATATTTAGACATTTTCGACGATGCTGTATCCACATGGGAGGTGCATCTCTAACATCAAAGATACCCGAACGGAATCGACGAAACAAAATTGTACGTAACTGGTTGTTACAGTCTTATATAGGACGATAAACACCTTTCACAATTTTAGTAGACACCCTGCTATCTTTTTCGCCGTTACAAGAGAAAAACGAAAATGTATCGAATTTTCTGTTTGCTGTCTTCCCTTTTTGAAACCTTGTATCATAACTGAATTAATCAAACAAAAAACCGCAAGAGAATATTTTAGTGTCAAATGTCACCTTTCCAACGAGCATAAATCTGAAATTGTTTGATATATACCTGGCGAGATATCGATCACTACAGACGTCTACCGAAAAAATAATGGATTACTTTTTCCCCAAACTAATAGTTTCGCTGGAAAATTTTTATGCATTATTTTAATTTTTTAATTCTAAATCACGCTTTTGTGAACTATTAAAATTACCTTTTATATATCTTATCAAATGAATTCTCCTATATTTTCATTATTCTGAAATAGATTATTATTTTAGAATATGTTTTTAAGTATTCTAATATTCAAAAACATTGATGATTTCGAGTAATTTTTAATTTTTTAAAAAATGTATTTGATTTATTTCTATCTTTCTTTAATCACTTATAATTTTAACGTTTTCTATCAAATGGAGACTTAAAATATTGCTTATTTTTGCTTTTAAGCAATATCACTCAACATTATTAAATATTTTCCCTTTTTACATTATTTATATTAATTTTTACATTCAAATAGCTAAGTAAAAGCTTTTTATGAATATTTTCCGAGATTTAAAAATCATTTCTTCCTATAAATAAATATATTATTTAGTTAGTAACTGATTTGCTAACTAATATATATATCAAGCTAATTAATATATATATAATAAATAAATATATATATTAATTAGCTTTAAAAGCAGAATACTTCATTTAACAAGATAAAAAAAAATAAAGTGTTGCTCAAAGCACATTTATCAAAAAAATATTTCGTGCATAATCATCGTGTAAATTTAAATAAATTTTTTAATTTATCCATCACAAAAAGATGTCTTCTTAATAATCTTATCAAATCAAAAGTAAAAGGTGGTAAAGGTTGCAAAAAATATTTTTTAAAAAAAAATAATTCAGCAAATAATTGAAAATTTCGACAATGTTATTAAGGAAAGATGCAATAAGGAACATTAAAATATTTTAAATTTAAATAATAAATTAGAATGTTTATTAAAAGTCGTAAAAAATTCTATTTTTACTTGACGGCATTATTTTTTCAAAAATTTATTTCATATTCAATAAAAAATACTAAAACTAAAAAGTTTCGTTCAAATATTATGTACATTTGAAATTGAATTTCGTTGGATTCAAATGTACTAAGTAATCCTAACACATCTGTACTTAAAAAAAATTTCATATATAATGTTCTCTCTTTTTGGATATTTGAGAGAATTGTTTAATAGAGTCAGCAAATCAAAAAATCATTGATGCTCAGAAATAAGTTACTTGTAATAAAAGCATTGATCCAAGAAGGTTAAAACTGAAGTACAGTGCTTTAACCAATCATTTCCTATGTGCACGACGTATTATGTAAGCACGTTTGTATTGTCAGTGGCCTCGTTCGATCAGGAATCCTGTTAATTAGAACATAACCATTGCGAAGCGTTAGTTCTGCGCAACAGATATAAATTATTTATAAGTATTCTCTTAAGCAACAAAATGTTCAGGTATTCCGAATTATATAGTAGCTAGTCTGTCATTCATTATTCAATCTGAAAATCGTTACTGTGGATTTTAAATATAATTGAAATTAGTAAGCAAATGTCTTTGATTTCACTGTCGAACATGACAACTGAGAGTTACAATCAGAATATTTTATGTACCGTCATTCTGCATTCTTATTTGCATAAAATCAAGTTTAAAATTCTAATAAATATCAATTTTGCTCTAACTATCACTAGCTAACATTTCTATAGCAGCAAGATCACCAAATTTTTCTGTCAAAAATTATATCTCATGAATGTGTCCCATTTATGTCTCATGAAATGTGTCACATTTATGTCTCATGAATGTGTTACATTTATGTTTCATGCAATGTGCCACATTTATGTATCCTCATGTCATATTTATGTCTCATGAAATCCTTCCGATTGTCCTAAGAATGTTTTGTATCACTCTATAGCAGGGTTGGCCAAGACGTCGACAGTGGTCGACTGGTAGACCGCGAAGACATTTTTGGCAGTCAACGCGACCATCACGATAATGACCTCGGATATTAACAATTTAATTTATGACTTATGACATAGAATCAATGAATTATTTAAAATAAAAACTTACTACCGTGTACGCTTTAAAACCCAAAACAAACTGTGCAAAGATTTACGATTTAAAGATTTATGATTTAAGGTTTACGATTTAAAACTTAAAATGGACATGATGAGCACGATTAAAACATTAAAAAAAACTATAGAAAGGTATGCATCTCAATTAAGAAAACATGAATTGAGAAACTTCAAAAATTTGGAGAAAGATATATAGTGCCAAATTTTAACTAAGCGAAATGAATAGGATGGTCAGTTTTTGATATATGAATACTTTGATTATTTTCGTCAGTAAATTTTTATTTCGTAAATATTAATATTAAGTTTTTTTTTTTAAAAAAATTACATAATTTATCATATTTTCTTGTTACCGAAAATAAATATGTACTTTAATTTAGATCTGCCATTGGTAGACCGCCTTCGAAATGTGGAGTAGACCCCAGATCCTAAAAGTTTGGCCACCCCTGCTCTATAAAATGATAAAAACAGCAATAAAAGGTAGAAAAGCATCTTAATCAAAGAATCGATAGCAGCTTCCTCTTGAACAGATGCCACCTAACACTTACCAATTAGCTATTTATCTATTATTCCTGAATACACAATTTTTTTAATTTTAATCGATTCATTAAGTACTTTTCCTCTATAACTGCTCATCTTATTGAATTGCTTCTCTAGATGTGTTTTAATATAGTTATTCCCTCCATAAAATAGAAATATTAAAAATGAAGTAGGTTAGTTCCTTCTGATTTTCAAATAAATCAACATAAAAATGTTTGAAATATTCATGCTAACAAAACAGATATCACTCTAAGCAAACTTCAAACATTATCAGAAAAATCTAATAGCACTTTAACATCACAGGATTCTATATATCTTTCCGATTTCATATCACATTTTCAGCCATCTTATATCTAATAAAATTCTTATGGTACAAGATGTCAGCGTTTATCTATACGCTTCAAAAGTAAATATATTATATAGAACAAAAATGCTAAATATAATGAAAATAAATTATATATTTTCAAAACAATTGTCTATACAATTATTTAACGATTCATTTCTTATATAACGATTTATTCAATTCAAATAAGTCATTAAAATGATCATTTTGATTTATTAACTTAATCTGTACACTAATTTAGAACTATTTTTTTTCAAATTTTTAAGAAGTCTAAGACTCATAAAACAATTTTTGATTTTGCTTTATGTAAATAATGAATAATTTAATGTTTTCAGGTAAAAAAAAGTTCTAAATCCACTGCTTACCTCTTTGCTCTTTTCCTAAACACAGTTTTCTTTTCTATTTTTGTGAAAAAAATCACCAGATATTCACTGGATACGAATATAATGGCAGATGATTATGTATAATTTAAAAATATAAACATTTTTGCTGAAATTATGAGCGAATTTAATTAAATTGCACAAATGCAAAAAATTGGAAGCACATTTTAGCAAGTAGCACAGTGTGATTATGCTTATTTAATATGGAATACTAATAAGAATTAAAAAATGTTCAGAAACTTCAATAAAGTTCTGATACTTGTTTTGTGCTTTACAGTTCAATATCCAAATTAAATTTCATTCAAGATATCCATATCATTGATAGGTGGGAATACGTTATCTTGAAACTCTCCTATAACGTTTCCTGCTGGTTTATAATTTGCCACAACAATTACCTTTCCACATCTGGATCTAGCTTTACCAACGCCAAAATCAGTGCTGCTACGCCAAACCATCTGTGTAAAATGTCCTACAAGAAGGAAAAAAAATATGCTTTACATATTTACACTATAGTATTTAATTTACTTTTATTTCATTTATTATTATCAATAAAGAAAGATATCTATTCAACAAAGTATGCATTCTAAATATGCACGAAGTTAAAAGTTTACTGAAAGTTTTGTTGCAGCTACTTTTCCTCAACTGCTCGAAAACTTTCAGATATTTTCAATGTTTTTGTAAAACTTATTAGGTTGTTGAATAAATTTATATTTTTAATATATTTTGTTAAAAAATGGTGAATTTTGAATCAAAAATTGAAATAGGAAAAAAATACAATAAATTAAATTAGTTGATACAATAAAATAAAATACGAAGATACATAAAATTAGAAATATAAGTGCTGTTTTATTTTATTTCTTTTTCAAATTCCTTACGGAACTTGTGATTAAATAAAAATAAATAACTTGACAAATATCTGAAAGTACTTTTATAATTTAATAAAAGAAATTAAAGCAACACTGCATTTTATAATATGAACATTTAGAATTTTCACAGAAAGCTTTAATGGGATTTCAGTAAATATTTATCACATCAATATAACAAGATTACGGCTCTTTTTTATACTTAGAATTCTAAAAAAAAAAAATTCTAATTGAATATTTGTTCGTAATTTTTTCAAGAACACAGAAAAACCAGGAGCCTTGGAAAAAGAAAGAATCGGGAAAAACAAAGTAACGTGTAACAGTAGCAGACAATTACTGTTTGAATATATTTTTGCAATTGATTTTTAATAATCATTTGTCAAGCTTTGAAAGTACACAATATTTATTTAACAATAAAAATGCTCCAATCATATTTATGGTAATTCAAATTGAAATAAATAGGATATATCGTTTTCAAATGTTATAGAAACGTAGATTAAAACTGATACTTCATTAAATCATTAAATGCCCCATCCGCTTATATATATATATTATAAATTAGGATTAGTATTTCTTTAAAAACTCTGCATATGAAAACTATGGTAATCTATCTTCTAACATATTAATCTTGAATTGAAATATCATGCAATTTTTATCTTCATACCAAAAATATTTCTCTGTAATTTTGATTCAACTTTTAAAGAACAAATTAATTTATATTAGGTTGGGGAAAAAGAAATCCATTATTTTTACGTGAACTTTAACTTCTTTTGGATTCACTTTGTAAAAATGTTTAAAACAGCTTTCATGTAGCTTTTTAGGTCTTGCGCGTTACGACTATTGACATGCGGTTAACTTCGATCCTTTTTGATATTTTATAGACATTTTCGACGATGCTGTATCCACATGCGAGTTGCATCTCTAACATCAAAAATAACCGAACGGAATCGACGAAACAAAAATTGTACATAACTGGTTGTTACAGTCTTATATAGGACGATAAACACCTTTCACAATTTTAGCCACCCGGCTATCTTTTTCGCCGTTACAAGAGAAAAACGAAAATGTATCGAATTTTCTGTTTGTTGTCTTCCATTTTTAAAACCTTGTACTCGTAACTGAATGAATCAAACAAAAAACCGCAAGAGGATATTTTAGTGTCAAATGTCACCTTTCCAACGAGCATAAATCTGAAATTGTTTGATAGATACCTCACGAGATATCGATCACTACAGACGTCTAGCGAAAAAATATTGGATTACTTTTCCCCAAACTAATATTATAGTTTATGTCTTGAAATTAAAAATATCACTTTATATCTCTTTCATTATTCATTAACTTATTTATTTTTTCAATTAATTTGCACTTGTGAATGTTTGATATTTAATTTTTACATTCCTTAGACAAATATAAAATTTGAATTCATTTTAAAGGCTAGCCTAAGATTTGACATGAATAGATATATTTCCTTTGCTCAACAGCAAAATATTTATCATCTTTTAGTAGACTTAAAAATTATAAACTTAAAAAATAATTTTTAAATAATCTTCCAAATTTGACTTTTCTTAAAAATTTAAAAATATAGCAATAAATTCATGTTACTAGCAAAATATTAATTACTAGCATAAATTCACTATTATATTGCTGGATTTTTATTTAATTTTGTTCATTCACATTATCACATATTGAATAAGAAATTCAAAATTTCCTTTTAATTTAATATACGAATGGCCACGCGACAGTAAACTTCTGTAATTTAAACTCGAATAGGAGAGGGTAATTAGTATATGATTTCAATAACTATAAAATAATAGTACGATGTTGAAGGAATAAAAAATAAAAGTGGGAAAAAAAACGAATGATATCATGTTTCTATGATTTCCTCATAAGTATTTTAAGTGAATTACATTCTGCATAAATATTAAAAAGTATCATAGCAAGATAAGAAAAAAATTAAGAAAAATCAATAAAATATATGAGTATTTAATTACCTGCTTTAACATGCAACAAGTTTGGGTCTTGGAAAAAATTGTATGATTTAATTTCTTCGTACCAATATCTTGTAACTTGTTTGGCTGTAAATAAATATATAAGCAACATCAATAAATTAATCAATAAATTAGTTTTCCTTATATTTGACACTATGACACAAATAGACAGTCTGATAGGGGAAAATTGTAGATAGGTAAACAGCGGTACGTATTATTGTATTCTGAGAAGACATTTTTAGGTTATATTTTCTATCACAAAGGAGAAAAACAAGAAATACTTCTAGACACCTCACCACACATATGTGCACGTCGAGTGCATATCAAATGCAACAGAAACTCAATATTTATTCCTATTTTTTTAACAGTGACTACAATTAAGCCCAAACTTTTTTGTGCAAAACTAATTTCCTTATCGGGACCACATTTTTAAATTTAATATTCTTCTAAAATGCATTTAATATTCATTTAATTACCAATTTTTTTTTATAATATTGTACAAATTTATTAAATAAGCCTCCTTATGAAATATATCAGAATTATAAATGATAAAGTAAATCCTCCACAGTTGTGAACCTTAAATATTTTTATTCTGTACAAAACTTTTCCTCCAGTCGCAATGAATAACAAAATAAAGAGAAATAAATTAATCACTTGTAAAAAGCACTTCTGGTCTAAGATATTTGCAAGTAATATTTTTAGGCATCCTTTCCCAAGTAATTTTGAGTCGGAATCATTTCGGACAGCTACATAAATATAAGAAAAATTGCATTTGATTTTTCAAGAAGAGAAAAATTGGGGGACCACTCAGTATATGCTTTGTTATCATAAATTAAGGAAAACTCATAAAAATGACGAAACGGAAAAAAAATTTGGTGTGGAATTTAAGAAAATTTATGCTTATTATAAGCACGTAGGAAATACAAAATGGCATAAAAAGAAATCTCCAGACCATTATGATATTTTAAAAATTAGCTTATATATATAATGAACAAATAGGAGGTGTAAGTTTATGAGAGGAAAAGTACATTTGACATGGGTATGATCCCCCCGAGGAACAATACAATACATAAGCGATGTGTGATTCTCTCAATTATGTTACCTATTTATTGTTTAGGAAGCGCGAGCCTTTGCTTTTTATAAACGGTTAAAAACGTATATAGGATTCTAGGAAGAGAATTGAAAGCCGCTACACGTCGTTCTTGAGCATTCCAAACTTGCTCGATTGGGTTAAGATCAGGTGATCGAGTTGGCCACAGTATGCTCTCAATTGTTTCCTGCTCAAGATTTCCTCTTTTTTAGCCCTGTGTGGTCTCGTAGTATCATCCTGTAGCATGAAAGCATCACCTTATTTCTGGAAAGCTTACTGTGAAAACACTCTTCTTTTATATAATCGTCGATCTTTAAGTGATCAAGCGTTGTTGTTCATAGAAAAGAATTTCTTTTCCCCGAACTTTCGAAAGTATCGAATGTAGCGCATCATAACCTTGTACACCTAAGTCTGTTTTTACACGGTCTTTTTGTACACGGTTTTGATATAACACGGTTTGAAAATTGAATATTTTTAATTTTTTTACACGATTTTATTCCATTTAGCACGATTTGAAATTTTATGTACTTAAATTTTTTTTGTCAAATTTAATTTTTGCGAAGTATGTTCATATCACAAAAAAGTATTTATTAAAGAAAAAAGTCTGAAACCATCGATAGTATCGATAGTTTGCGAACACTAGCTTAAAGATTTAAGTGAATTCCCCTTTAGCGCGTACAAACAAGTAGGGGAATTCCCTTTATGTGCATACAATAAAATTTACTGGTCAGAGCAATTGAAACGTGTTAATATTTTGTGAACTGTCAATGCAATAAGACGTGTTTGGTAAAGAAATTTTTTGCAGGCAAATTTGATTTTCCATTAAATTTAATTTTAACGCATTAAGATAAAAGGTAAGCCAAAAAATATTTTGTATTTATTCAGTTATTTATGTTTTTTAATTTTGTTAAATATTTTATGTATCCCTAAAAGGAAATGTCAGATATAAAACTACTTTATGATTATCACTTATTCTATTTTATTTTATTTTTTACCTTAAAAATTGAATAACCTATTCTTTTCGTTCACAACATAGTTTTTTAGTTCCTGAACTTGCCATACATTTAATTTATATTACTTTTAAGATTAGAGTGCATATCTTTTTTATCATTAATTACTATGCTTGTGAAAATAAGCATTATATATTTGATTTAATAAAATAAACATGAATTCTTGTTCTTAAAAATTCTTGTTTTTCACTAATTTTAATAGGTTTTAGAGATTAGGAACAAATCACCCATTTTTGTATAAGATCAATGTCTTTTTTTACACGTTTTTTTTTTACACGGCTTCTTCTGGAACCAATCTACCGTGTAAAAACAGACTTAGGTGTAATCACTTTACAAGCATAGAAGATATATGGAATTCCAACATAATCACTTCCTATATAAGGAGGCTAGTGTCATCAAAGTAATCAATTTCTCTGATATTTACGGATGTCAGCGCCTCCAGGTTCTGAGTAGATGTTAATTAATCGAGTTTTTCTTACTAATCGAGTAGGTTATATCCCGATTTGATTAAACATACTCGATTAATTACCTTTGTATACATATGATAATTAATTGAGTATGTTCAATCTCGACTCATCGTTGAAAAGGAATGATATCAATCCTGATCTGTAAAAGAGTGGTGTTCATTGTTTAAAGACAGACGGGCTCTTATATAAAACAGAGTGAGGAAAACATAAATCACTACATATCATTCCTAAAGACAAGAAATGATGAGAAATGACAGACAAGAATAGAAACTATTATTCAGCAATCATATCTTGATGACATCGTCCATTTAAAGCCACATAGCGATTCTCTGGAAATCCACCTCTGGTTTCAAGAAGAACATTATTAAGGAAAGTTCTGCAGTAAATCCGTGGTGTCAAGTGCTTATAATTTTGTCATTAATCGAATTTTATATTTTCCTTTTTGATTAATTTTAGATCTAAGTGATTTATTTTGTACTTCAAGGAGGTAGAAATACTTTTTTAATTACTCAATTTTCGGTATCAATATAATTCTCTATTTCAATGCTTTTAAGAGTTTTTTCCTATAGCGGAGCACTGGATAAATGGACTCGTAGCCCACATCAAGACTGGAAACTGCTACTCATTTTAGCGTTACCTGTGAACCAAGTCATGAAGGTACGAGAGTATTGCCCACTTCTTACCACCACACACTCGTTTATAGTGTGGGCCACATTCATCTATCATCTCAGAAGAAGGAAGGACAAAGATAAATAGAGAAAGTGAGAGAAAGGAAACATCCATGCCCAAACTGGGATTCGAATCTAGCACCAACAGCCCAGCAGTCAGGAACGCTAACCATTCAGCCATTCTAAAAGTTGGGATGAAGATTTTCCTCATTTAAAATTTTTATTTTTATTGGATATAGTTTTTACATTTCATTGATTTTTTTGTAGAAGATGAATAGCTATAAAAATGTATTTTTCCATAAATGTTTCTACTGAATGCTTAAAGATAAAAGAATGCTTTAGGTTGCTAATTTTTTGAATTTTAAATTTGATATAATGATTTCTCTCTATATATAACTTGATACAATGATACATAGAAAGAAAAGGGAAACGTCTATGCCTAAATCGGGATTCGAACCCGGGACCAACAGTCCAGGATTCAGAAACGCTAAACACTCAACCATTGACCGGCTTGTTTATAAGAATTAAAGTGAGTGAAATTATGTAAGCAAAAATATTTTATATTATTATTACCTGTGATATCGAAATCAGGAATGTAAGACCATTTGGAAAAAAGATTTTCTCCAATATCACGGATATTTCGGTGGCTAAATGTGTTGGTGTGAGCAAGGTGATTGGCCCAAAATTGAGCCATGCTGCAAAGCTACAAAATAGGAAATAAAAACCCCATTTAATATAAACGCATTCATTTTTAAATAACACTAATCAAAAAGTATTTCCATAAAATTTTCTTCACATGGTTAATATATTAGTTTAAATACTAATACTAAGATAATATATACACCTTTTTTATGATATGTATTTGATTATGAATAAATCCTAAATTTTTATTTTTCTATTAATTAGACTTCATTTTATCGTATTACAATATCAATAATAGACAATCATTAATTATTTTAGTAAACAATATTGTTTCAAAACTAAATGCTTAAGAAATTGATTAAAAAATAAATATATGGGTGTAGCATATGTTAATAATATACTGAGCACACTACCTTTTTCATAATTAGTTTTTTCTTAAGAAAAACCCTAATTTATGTTATAAAATATTATAGAAGACAAAAAATACATTTAACACTCTTAAACTTAATGAATGCATTACATTTTGCGAATGCAACCTTTATTGTAATGTTTAAAAATTTAGCTTTATCCTAGCATTTATTCATATTCCTTACAGCTGCATTTTTCTTGCTTGCAACTATATATTTATATTCATATAATTTTTACGTAGTTTTGATGAAAAATATACAGCAATCATAACAGTCACGGTATTTTATCTAATTAATTTTGCAAAAAAAAAAAAAAACCTGGAAATCATATAGAACACAATTTCAAGCAAAGAGTAATATGTCCCGTGCTTTAACAAATTCTCTATAAATGTACTAATTTATACACAAAGTTCGGGGATATTACATACTGAGAAATAAAGTTTTTCATAATGATCAACATGTGTACATCATGTTATAGTATAAATAAATGTTTAAATTTAAGAATAAACAAATGTATTTTCCGTCAATCAAATAGTGACATAAATTGAGTAGTATCATAATTCATTAAACTTAAGTTTATTGTACTTTGGTATATTGTCAAATACATTTCGGAGAACACCATCAAAAAAGATTTATTTGAATAATAATTTTTAAACCACTTAATAGAAGTAAAATTTTTACTTAATAGTAAAGCATTTACGTTTAATAATGGAGTTGCACCTTTTAAAATATTATAAATTTTAACGATTTTTTTACCATTGATCCACATTGATCAATAACAAACATGTTTTTAAACAATAAAGTAATTTCAATAAGATTTCAAAATGTTTTACTTGGTTATTGAGCTTAAGAGGGGGTACATCATGTTTTTCTCGGAAGACATTATGCCAGTGAATACAGTCGATCACGAACTCTGATTCACCATAATCTGGTGGGTCTTCTGGCTTCCCTCGAATATATATGTGTCGCCCAAGAATTACCTGCAACAATTAAGCAATTAGAACACTAACAAGGAAAAAATCAGAAAATATAAACCTCTAAGCATATCAAGCAGTACTTAAACAAGATATTTTGATATTACTTTAAAATGATTACTTACTTTTCACCACAATTTGCTGTTAAAAGTTTAACTAAAGAGTTATATTACCATAAAATAATGTAATAAATACTTATTTCTTCTGTATCATATTCATTCATAAAACCATTATAATGAAGCTGGTAACTCTAAGGGAAAATTCCTATGCTGCAAATACAATATATGAACATAGAATTGTTATACGTGCAGGAAAAACAACATAAAATTCTGCCTCGGAAGAAAGCGATTCTGATGAAATCTACACCTTCTTCGAAATTGGTTTTAGATGATGTTCGGTTGCTAATGACTTTTTTGATAGTAAACAACTTTAAACAAATATCACGAACCGACAAAATTATTCTGAAAAACATTCAAAAAACATCCAAAGTTAATAAATAGATTTTCTTTAAACAAAATAAATCATCTTTAATATTACAATTTATTTTATGTATTTTTAATATAATTTATTATTTAAATAGTTTTAACAGCTAAAATTTCATTTTTAAATAGTGATAGCCACTATTTATTATTGCGCCCATTCACTGTGGAGCCGATAGCTATACCACCCTACAGCTGGCCACCGTAAATGCAACATCGAGAAGGAACTATGCAAATAACCTGAAATTTACAACGTGCATTGGCGGAGGTGAGATATGCAAATGATTAGAATTTCAGCGCAGACGCGCATCACGGGCGCCAATAGCGCTACTTCAAAGCAGTATTTAATGCTTGGAGATGATTTCAAGTTCGGCAAATATGTTTTTTCAAAAAAAAGATCAATTATGCTTCATAAAAAGCAGCGATCATTTATTGATTAAGTATCCGAGTTCGAAAGGAGTAAGGAAAGAAGGATACCGAGATTGTGGATTATTTTTCAGAGAAATTGGTAGTCGTGTTGGACGAAACCAAGCAACTGTAATGCGGGTATGTGATCGTTAGAGGCAAGGACGGTACGATAGACTGACGTGTGACATCACAACAAATTCCGACTGTAACGCATCATCCAGTGTCTGAGCTTATAGATAATATCTTCCTTTTATCTGTAGTGATGTCACACTATTGTAATGATGCCATCGAGTGTGTGCACTCAGTGGCTTTTTATTTCCCTCCAGTTGGCATATAACAGAAGATTAATTTTTCGTAATTCGACTAGTCTCGTGCTAGTTGACGCGAGTTTAATAACCAGACGATTTTGTAAGACGATGTTCTAAAGTTGTTGATCGACATTATTCTCTGGAAAATAAACATTATTATTTGTAAGAAGTCTCAAATTAATTATTTAAAAGAACACACGCAACACTGGAACTTCTACAATGGTGAGACATCACTACATATCAAACATATTTTAAGTAGCGTGTAAGTACAATATAATTTAAAATTAAAAAATGAAATCTTTTAATTTTCATTTTAAGATGTTCGCCCTGACTCTATCCTAGTGACCCATTTTATTTCTTAGCAAGTGTCGTAACACTGCTTTTTGAGGAATTTTCTTAAGCAACAAGGAGAACTATAAAAAAATACTAGATTCCATTTTTGTACTTATCGAAACACACTCTATTCATCTTAAAAATTCCCAAAATTATATACATAATACATTTCAGAAAATTATACAATATTAAAGTCAAAAATCTAATTTTTCAAAATTATTTTTAAATATTTCGAGGAAAATAATATACTTTATCTATGAAATTGGAGGAAGCAGAGTAGTAAGAACTGGTGTCAGAAGTCGAAGCGTGGGATGTTCTTTCACTTTTTGTTGTTGTTCTCTGCCTGCGATATTTTGGAGAATCTTGTTTTGAGGATCTCAGGCCTTTCAACTTTTGCAGTAGGCAATCCATCTTGCAAACTCAACCACCACGATTTTCTGAAAGCACCAGGTGGGTAGTTGACACCCAAGAAGTTCAATTTATTGAATCGCCTTTAACAAGATAAATTTAAGAGACAAGAATATTAATGTCTGCAAATAGTTACAGGAAGTATACAAAAACATTTTGTGATGTTTTACAAGCAATTAATTCACTGCAAATATTCTTGAATATATATTGTAACCTGCTATTTATTTCGATTTAATATAACTTTATAGTTTTAAATTGTCTTACTTTGAATTATTCTTATTTTGTTTAAATAAATTTAATGTAAATTGCAAATATTCATAAATTGAATTTTACAGATAATCTTCTACTACCCATGTTGAAAAAAATAAATATATGAATTTCATAATCGAAAAAATTTAATTTACAAAGAAAATCCAATTAATAAAATTTCAAATTATAAAAGATTTTTTTAAGCAGAAAAAAGTAAATTAAGCATATTAGTAAAGTACAAAGAAAAAAAAGGACAAAATAATTAAATGAGACTTATATTAATGTACAATTTTACTCTATGTAAGAACTTATTTTATTGGTTTTTACCGTTTACTAATCCCATGCTCCCAATTCCTAACATATTTTTACCCTTTTTGAATTCATTAGTCCTCAAGTCTATTTCAATACTATAAACTGTCAAAAATTATAATTTAAGATTTTGAATATTTTACGAAATATTCAAAATAAAAATGTTCAAGTATATTTCTACTATACAGTAATTTTGTGTAACAGTAAAGTTGCTGAAATTAATCATGTTCTGATTCAGCTCTTCTTTGTAAGCTCAATGACACGACAGCCCACACGCGCGCCAAGGCCTGCAATGCCCTTATCTGTTTAACCGTGAGCCCTGAGGTGCGAAGCACATATCTTGGTTAGGTGGTCAGCCTAACCAAAACCCAACCCTCATTATTTAGTTCCCAAGCATGCTTGATTGTCAGTTTTATTGATCCACTGAAAGGCTGATTCAACTTTGCTCAAAAAGAGGATTGAACTACAAACTTGCATCTCGGTAGCGTGAACTACAGACTACTCCATACATTCGATATGTTTAATGGTTATATTCAATATGTCGGAATTCTGGAAATATAAATTTAATTTAACCTTAAAGATATTTTTATAACCTCTGTAAAATCTCGAGTTATTATTAAAACTATTGGAATAATACATTGTTTTTTTAATTAATGTTTGAAACTGAAACTAAATAATTCAAAATAATTTCGCTAAAATTATAGTGATAAAAGAATAGACGAAATAAAAATTTCAATATTAATTGCGATGAGATGAGTATTTATGTAAGAGATCAACATAAAAATTATCTATAAAGGAAATTAAATTATTCCTTTATGAATGATTTTTATGTTAATCTCTTATAAATGTCCTAATAATGCCTTTCCTAAATATCATAAACGTTATGTTAGAATTATTTTTATATTAATCTCCTAAAATGTTCTAGCTTAAACTCTTGACAAATGATAATATTGATCGAAAAATCAATAACAAGGACATTATCAATGATTAATTGTTATACAAATATCAAATATTCTAGTTATTATTTACTTTCAAATATAAAATGTATACACAAGTAGTAGATTTTTTGCTAATCACTAAAAGTACTATTTTCATATATTCTTTAAATAGAATATAGATACATTTTTTATATTTCCTGGATAATTAATTAGGGGGAAATTATTAATATTTAAGGTAAAGTTCATTATAAACTATAAAAAAAACAGAATACATTTAAAAAATTTAAAACAGGAAAGTTTTTCAGTGTTAGATATTAAAAAGTGTGAAAGTAATACATATTTAGTTATATTTAGGTATACAAATGTAATTTTGTTCATAAAAAAAATCAAATAATTTTTTAAACAATTATTTTTTGAAAAAAATTAACACAAATACATACAAATAAAACTTTAATAATAAGAAATCAAGTCTTTATAAATAGTAATTCATTTTATCTCTGAAATTTTTGTGCAAAATTTGCATAAGTATCATGAAAATAATATATATATATATATATATATATATATATATATATATATATATATAATTGATTCATGGTGGTTTGACGTTTAAACATTCAAATCATGTGAACTGTAAATACTTAGGAGCCTTACGCAAAATTAGTTTTCATTTATTCTTAAGATTAGTGTCAAATATTTTATTCTATTTTGTATCAAATTAAATAACCACACAAGGAGAAACTGATAAATATTCTAGTTAAAACTATATAGAAAGGAAATAGAAACTATTTAATCTTGATCTTCAAAATAATCTCATTAACGTTGGTTAAAAATAGTTTATTTTACACTAGATAATTAATCTTCTGTGGTATGAAAAATTTCGAAAAGGTCTTTCACGTTAAAAACATTCTTGAAATATTTACTCCCACTGTGTATGAAACACTAAATATTAATTGCAAATACTAGAAAATGTCAGGGTTAGACTTATCTTGAATATTGGTTTTGGCGATTAATCTACATGATTTAAGAGAAGGGAAACGTAATTCACATACTCTTCACTAACAAAGGAGGCTATAATAATAAATTTTGCTTACTATCGATATAATAACAAGACAAGGAAAAGGCCCTCACATTGACAAATCGATATTGTGTGTTGTAAATTTCACGATGAATCGATTAGCTTATCATGGGTGTGGTTAGTTCAAGAGTAATTTCCCCCTTGGGAACTATGCAAAGAACAAGTGTGTTGCTATAATAAGCGTAGCATCTTTCCATTTTTGTGAATGACACGACAAATTTACCGTCACTTAACCTGGGAAATATATAGATAAATTATGTTTTGATTTCTCGTTCCAGCTTTGCTTATGAACAAATTTTAATATGGATATACAAGTGGCAAAAATAGTATTCTTTATATTTTTAGTTTTTTCGAGTGAATTCAAGATTTAATGTACTTATGATGGGAAAATTATAGACGTTTTTTGCAAAAAATGATGATTTTAGTCTTATTATTATACTCGGAAATATTCCTATTATTTCAAAATAATGAGAATAGTTTTAAAAGTACCAGTTGTTAACATTCTCAAACTCTATATATTTCAATAAAAACCAACTGAAAATTTTAATCACTTATAACTCAGATTTTAAGAAGAATGTAAATAATTGTTTTGTTATTTGGGAAATAAGCATAATTAAATAGTATTTGGGGATTCAACAATTTTTATAAATATAGTTTTTGCAAACTTCACAGCTTTGTAAAAAAAATATATGCATACAGAAGAAATTGAACAAGGGTACTGGCTAATCTGATGGAACTTAAGAGTTATGTAAATGATTACATAACATTGATCATTGATGTTATCCTCAATGATCAATGTTTTGTCTCAAACGTATATTTAATATGCATATCAGACACCATTTGAAGGAACCAGTAATCAAATTGAATGGTTAGCAAAACAGGACTACCATTTTTGATATAGAAATTTTTATGCAACTTTAAAAAATATTCGATGGCACTATAAGCATTAGAAATAGAAAAATGAATGACCTTTTAAACCTGAGAGAAGTTTTGTCAAAGCGGCAGCTAACGTGTGGGTTGAAGTGATCTACTAATTGTGATGTTTTGTGGTCAATAGATTAAAGAAGGTGTGTTCACTTTTAGTGATTCTGAACATTAATCACAGTGATTCGGGATATCCTTGATCTTAAATGTATAAGTAAATGGAACAGTTAAGAGCGTAACACACAAACACACAACGTCACTGTTCATGATGTCAAGTACACTGTGAGACCAATACAATGTGTTAAACTAAGATCATCCCATACTGGACATATTTTTCTAGTTAACGTAAATAAATTCTATCAAGATATATCAGTCATAGATTTTGTTCAAGATTAAATTCTAAACTTTTTATTTATTAATTTAGATTGTAAAAATAATTAAAAATCCTTTTGTTTAACTCTTACTATTTTGCTAAATGGCAACAGTATGGTGCTAAATGTAAATATTATTTTGGATTTATGCATTTGCAGAGTTCAGAATGCATTTGAGTGGTTAAAAGGAGTATCCATAATTTCTTACGTTTTCATTTCCACGTCTATTAGTAACAGATGACTTGGTGACACTATGATCAAGTCTCGATGTTTATTAAAAGATATAATTGACACTGATCTCTCAATTTAAGCTTCATCATATAGATACGTACCAATCTCGAATAATTTGGAAGTATATAATTCTGGATGATTGGGCACAGAATTTCGGTTAATTATTTGGTTGATTTGTGAAATTATTTTCATTTTAGAAATTGAATGCTGAAGAAATCTGTAATTGATTGCGCTGTATCTGAAAGCCTATTAATTCTCAGAATTTTCCATTTGTCTTCAGGAAACAATAAAACACGTTTGTGTTGTGAACACATTATAATCAATATTTAATGTGAACGTAATATATCCGAAATAAGTATATGTACCTTTCACCCAAATTTGTATGTATGTAACTTCTGTAACCTGTCATTATGCTGCTTTCTTACAAAACAATGTTTTTTGCATATTTTCCTACGCGAAATGCTGTTGCGTAATGTATTTACATGCTTCCATCTACTTCTGATATGGATAAAAATTTACTGTACGGTCACCCTTAGCAACATTTTCAAAAAGTCGCCAAAGATCTCTTTCATTTTGCACAAGCTAGGTCTAAAAATACCCTTCCCTTATCTGCGATTGGTTGGAATTGGCTGGGTTGCCAAAAAATGTTATTTATCGCCAAATGTGCAAAAATCGCGCTAAGGGTGACCGTACAGTAAATCTCTGCCGTGATATGAATTTTAGTCTCTCAATTTTTCATTTTAGCTACCCAAAATTAGTATTTTCCTCTGCTTGTTTTCTCTTAGATAACAGCGTATGTAGAATTTATGTAGAATTCATATCAATTGAAATATCATTTCCAGACTCAGATACTATATTCTTATCTATTTATTCCACTTGAATATCATTTGAAGATCTTGCTACTTTAAATATTAATATTAATTTTAACTTCTTCAGAGTGAGTAACTAATTAATGGGGATGGTTGTTATTAGTTGAAATAAATGATGGGATAAACATTAGTTTATCAATTGATGAATATTTTGACAACTAATTATTGAAACAAATCACACCCATTCCTTAAAAATCAAATGAGTTTTAGATGTTTGAAATAATGTAATGAATACTAATTGTAATAAATACTTAGAAAAAATACACTGCCTCCTTGAAAAAAACCTTTGTTAAAGAAGCTATAAGAAATAATGAGTATTTTAATCTAAATTTTAATATACTCGCGTTTGAGAATCAAGATTTGACAGAATAATTCATAAATAGTATGACAATTTAATTTTCTTATTGTAACTACAAATTTGAAAAAAAATTAATATTTCTTTGAGCCACAAACTTGCTCAAACAAGGAAATGAATGTTTGCAATAATATACTCTCCAATTAGAGTATGTTTTGGAATCTTAAATAATGTTTTTAATCCAAAATGAAGGAGATTCACTCAGTGTACCTACCAAAACTTTTTCTTAATACCCCATAAATGATATTCTCTCAACAACTGTACCATTTCTTTTCTGGTGCATTTCATTCTCAGTTCATTTCAATTGTCTCAGATTTCAATCTCACACACGTAAGTAAACACAAAACTACTCAAAACTATTATAAGGTTTACTATTATGAGGATAAAGCTAAGTTCCTTATCATAAAAATAATTAATTTTTAAACTTTGCAACACTTATTAGACGTAGAATAAATTTAGTAATTATAAAAATGGAAAGTTATATCCTATTCAAATACAATAAAATAATATATAAAAATTAAAAGCTTTTAAGTCATAAAATTCATGCCGCCCAACCTGTCTAGGGGTTAGCATAGTTGACTACGGATGAAGAGGACCTGGGTTCGAATCCCCGCTTCGGCCATGGATGTACTTTCTCTTCCTATGTGTTTCTTGTCCTATCCTCTGATGAATGTGGCCGGCCCTGGGTTGGTGCAGGTGTGACGTGGGTAGTGCTACTCGCCTCCATTACTTGGTTCACAGGTGCCGAGTAACGATAAATGTATAGCAGTTTCCGGTCTTGTTGTGGCTAAAAAAGGGTTAATCACCCAAGTGCCCGCCATTGAAAAAAAAAAGTCATAAAATCCAATAGATTTGTTCAAAAAGAAATATTTCTATTTTCGACATTGTTATTGTGCCCTAATCATTATCCATGTGATGATTATATCACCTTGCAAAATTGAAAAGTAATAAAATTTAAAGAAGCTCTAAATAATAAGATTATTTTTTTTGAATGCGCATTTAATCATCTTATTTGTGAACGATGTAGACAAAAATGTGTATCTCTTTATCTTATATGTGAAGTACTTTTTAATTAAATAATTATAATTTTTATAACTTCAATTTGTAAAGGAAAAACTTTTCAGTAGAAGGTCACAAAGGTTCTCCTGTAAGGCCAGGAAAACAACCATTCCAGCAGCAGCGACCTAGTCCAAACTAGTTAATGTTCTGCCTAGCCGATGGTATGGTCATCTAGTCCAAAAGACAACCGGTTTGACATCGGAATAAGCCAGATGAACCACTCAACCAACTCAACATGGATGCAACACATTCCCCTTATGTGTTGCATCCATGTTGAGTTGGATGATAAAATGAGAGTATTTATGATAAAATTTTTGTCATTTGGGGGAATTTAAAAAAAAATTTAAATTATTAATAATATTAATTTTTAAATAAAAAAAAATCAATGTATTTCTTGATTGTACAGATAAGTAATTTCGATACAAGAATTTGTTAATTATAAAATTCAACACAAAATATATTTTTCTTTTTTTTTTTTTTTTTTACTTGTGTCAAGTATTTAATTAATAAAAATGCAATTAAATAATGGAAATTATAGTTGCAAAATTTAAAATACTTTAAACTAAAATTCTTGATCCGAATAATTTGAAATTTAACATTGGTGGAGTCTGTGTTTAGTGATAAAAAAAATTATTTTTATCTTTTTATAACAGAGTAAAAAAAATTTAGAGTTTTCTCTTATCAATTGACGTACAGTACTTAATCTAGTAAAAAATTTCTATCCAAGATAGATTTACTTCAAAATGATGATGAAAGATTCAAAGGAAATTGGTAGTTTTTTTCCTTCAAACCAAATCCCATTAAGCCTCAATTGCTCCTGTCAAATTTCAAATCAATATAACAAATGATATTTTACAGGATTTTGACACTTTATTGCAGTCTACGTTCAGCGCTTTGAGGATACAACGTTAGTTATATTTATCTAGCATAATATAAATTTTCAAACCATTAAAAGGATAAAATATATTTATTATGGAACTAAACATTATATGAAATTTAATATATTATAAGTTTACTAATATTTTTCAGGCCATATTCATTATTTGAAAATTTCAATTTCATATAGAAAAACTATTTTAAAATAATTTTGGAAATATTCATTTTTCATTAAAATATATAAAAATATGCAATGTATAAGTATAACAAAGCAAAATTATAATTTTGTGTTTGTTTGCTTTAGAATGTATTGAAATAACATAATTCACACTGATAACTTTTATCATTCACATAATACATAGTTATTAATGAATAACTTCCCCAGAAAAATTCACTTGGCTCAGATGTTTGGCTTAAAGTCAAGAAGATTTCTTATCAAGAAGATCAGCGCGCCAAGCTATACCAAAATAATTTAACATTGTTCAACAGCCCCCAATTTTCTTTTTCTTAAGGAAAGAAGCTTACTAGATTGTAGATCCAAATCTGGGTTTATCAATTACTTAATTAAAACATCACTTGTATATTAAAAAAGAATATCATTATAATAGTTATATATATATATATATATATATATATATATATATATATATATATAGATAGATAGATAGATAGATAGATAGATAATTATTAAATTTCCAAATGTGTTTAAAATATTTTGAAATTTAAATGTGATTTTCTTGTTTACTGAATCAAAAATAATCATTTCGAGATCCCACTTAGAAACTTTATCTAAATATAAAATTTAATATTAATTTTAAATTTAGATAAAATTTCTAAGATAGAATTTCAAGATATTTTTGAAAATATAGGTTATTGTATACATTAATTTTAAATAGAAAATGATTCGGTCACACGGATGTTTTTCAATTTAAAATTATATATACATCACTCAAAACAATCAAAAAATATTGTACGTTTTATAAAATAATGGCATTTTTTTGGGGGGGAGAGAACAAAATGAAAGAAGAGATTCACGTATATAATTTTTTCTAACTTTGCAGTATGAAAATTTTGAGTTTGACGAAGAGGATGCCTTAGCGGCATCTAATGAGATTTGGCTTTCAACTTAATGTAAGACAAAGGTTAAAAGAAAGATCGACTTTCAGTAAGAATATTATTTCAATGAGTGCAATGGTTCAACGAAGTCATTTAACCGAATCAGAAACTTGTAGTGTTATTGGTCAGTCAGAGGGGGCCAAACACAATCCGAAGTTACATTGAAATTTTATGAATTTTGATTTTCAAGATCTGGAAGCGTATTTTGGAGACTGGAAATGCAGACCAAAGATCAAGGCTAAGTTGCAGACGTGCAACAGTGCCCTATGAAGACCATTATTTAATACTAACGGCTGAGAGACACCAAAATATGAATGCCTCTCTTCTTCAACAACACTTTTCTTCGGCTACTGGTATCACGGTTTCGACACAAACTGTCTGAATTCGCCTTCACACTGTAGGACTGTATGTTCGCCGACTATGTGTGTCACATTAACAGTAGAGCATCGTTGCACCCGAAGGTAGCAGGCAAAAGAACATGTGAACTGGGGGGGTTTAATAAATGGCACAATATTCTTTTCTATGACAAGTCCCATTTTTCTTTTCACCCTGGTAATATGCGTATTTTCGTCTGGATATAACACAAGGCTTGAAACAATCTTGCATTCTTTCGCGAAAAACAGTGGGGCGTGATGGTCTTTGGTGGCATCTCCACTGATAAGTACACCGATCTCCTTATCTTTAGAAGTGGAATTCTGTCCGGTCCCAATATGAGATCTTCAGTATGTTTGCGATACTCTAGGCAAGCAAATTGCTGGAAGCTTACCGCATCCCAAAAATCTTCAAAAACTTTAAAGGTTTCTTTTGGAAGAGTGAGACAGAATATCTAGCACCTCCTTAACACTTTCATTGACTAGATGCCATGACCAGCAATGTTGGTGTTCAATGCCATGGCCAGCAACGTTACCAAGCCAATCAACCTAGAACACGGCCAGCAATGTTGATGACTTTTAAGGCATCTACCTTAAAGGTCTTCAACATTGCTAGCCGCCTGGAGAATTCATAACATCTAAAAAGGAATTTTTTTTTAAGAAACCCCTTTTTTTATCGGTTTTTCTCATGTATACATTTTTTTTCTTTCGTATCCAAATAATCAATAAAAAGCATTTTTTTTACCAAACAAATATCATTTTTATTTCATATAACCCTTTAAGTCTGTTAATAATGCATCACTCAACCAAACAATTCTCCAGGAGAAAGAGCAGCACACATCCTTAATTAATTGTTTCAAGGAGTGTATATAAATTTTTTCTCAAATATAAAACATACTTGGACTTAAAATAATTAATGAAATAGCTTACGCGTTTAAATATCATTTAATTTATTCATAAAAAAAGTAATTTCTGACAATGATAATTAAATTAAACAAAAAATTTATGCCATACTTTAAAAGAGAATAAAAGACTTGTTTATGAAAAAAATTCAGCTCTATTGTCAATATATGCTAAAGTTTATTTAAAACAATTATTTAATTTATCATTAATGTTTATCAGCTGCATAAGAATGCTTTTATTTATTAAAATAATATTTATAATTATTTCAATAAATAAATTTTTATTAAATACCTGATTATTATTTATATCAAACGCTTAATTATTATTCAGAGACTATACTGTTATTTTTATAAAATGAGTTATTATAGTTTTTCCAGTTTATAATGTTTTGTAAATAGTTCCAAATTGTTAGCTTAAATTTTAATAGCTTTTGATTTTTTCTATATTTTGGAATATTAAAGATGTTTACATATAATTCAAAATTAATTTTTAATATAAATTATATGTGCAATAAGCATTTTTAATAATATATTTCGACATTCTTGCGTCAATTCATTCAATTATTGCATAAGGATGCACTTTGAATTTCAAATTCTTATTTCATTAATAATATTGCACATAAAATTAGTTTGACAATTTGAAATTAAAAAGCTGATTTCATCCATTTTGTAGGCTTTTCATTATAAAATAAAATATCCTTATAAAAATATATGGAATATATGGAAAAGTAATTATGTGAGAATATGGAAAAGTAATTTAATGATTCCCTTAACATAAAAATCAATACTTTTGAATAATAGTAAATAAATAAATCTGTGCAACACACACTAAAAAAAATATTTTAAAAGAAACAACATGCAGAAATCAGGAGATGGCATTTTTCTATATTTGAACATAGCAAATAGTTAAATTACTTCATGTAAATTAGTAATTTAACTATACATCATCTAAATTACAATGCTGACATATGGTTAACACAATTTTCTTTTTTTATTTTTTATTTATTTATTCATCTTTTTTTAAACCAAATTATGAATCCAGAAAACTCCCGAATTTTGCTAATAAGTGATTTTTTTATCAAGAATAATTATGATTATTTAAATAAAGTAATGTTTATTTAATATTAAAAATTCTTAATTATATAAAAATTCGAAAACTGTCTGCGAAAAAAGTTTCTTTTAAATATAGATGTTCAAAAATGAGATATAAACTTTCAATGAACATGAAACTCATTGCAATATGACAAAAAATTAACATGAAAATACTATAAATTAGCTTTAAATTATCTAAATTTGCTAAAAAATATTATCTAAATTCGAATATTTAAAAATTGATTGCTAAAATTTTTCTAATTTAAATGATGCATTATGGGAAACAATATCTCTTAGTAAAGATATATTCTTTTAATAATAAATAATATGTAAATTATTAAATTAGATTGAAAATTCCCCATAACATTTTTTAAAATAAACTTACATCAAACTAACAGTTTTTAAAATAAGATTATTAATTTATATTTTAAAGAACATTTTAATGAGTTTTGATAAAATTATTAATATTAGAGTTTTGAGTTAAATTCTTAACGATTTTTTAGTAGAGTTTTATTAAACTTTTAACAAAAATTAGTTTTTAACTACGTTCACTGAAATATAAAACATTATATTTAAACAAACATTTTGATAAATATCAAAACAAGTTTTCATATCAAAATTCTAAATTAAATGAATCATAAACTTTTCAATTAAGTATTCCAAAAATACGAAGTAAGAAGTTTGCTGAGGTTCAGAAACATTCTGTTCGCTATAAAAAAATTTAACATCATTTGGCAAAGTTATTATTTTACAAGACACATAAACAATAAAAAAAAAAGTTGTTAAACGAAGAAAAGTTTCAAAAGAAAGCTTAAAATTTTAAGCATATTGAAAATTTTTAATAAATGCCTGAAACTTTTTTACAAATTTCATAAAAACTTGACTCAATCCATCTTACAATTAACATAAACTATCTTAATTATCAATTAAAAGTAATCATTCCATTTTTTAAAAAAAAGAAGAGAAAAAACAATTTTTTTAATGTTATTTGTTTTTGAAAATGTATGCAACAAAATACATATAAATATCACATTAACATTAAATAATTTCTAATATTTTTTAATCTGATTAATAATTTTATTGCTTACTTGTTTTATAGAGTTCAGTTTTCCAAAAAAAAAAAAAAAAAACCCGAGACAAGCATTGGTGTTATTTTTATTTTAAGAATTATTACACTTGTGTAATTGTTTCGTAAGCATCGGAATAATTCATTCATATCTATAAGATTTTTGCGCGATTAATAACTAACGCTCCAATATATAAAACTAATAAATTTTTGATAATAATTAAAAATTTACACTATCACTTCGCAAATTTCTTTATAGCTACTAAGTTTTTAATTATTGTGTTATTATGTTTATAGAACGTGTGAGAAATATCAAAACACATAATATAAATTTATGTTTTCTAACGAACGAGAAACAATATCGGCAACAAGGTTGTTATATAATTGTTTATTTGACGGTGGAATTTAACTGAGAGTTTGTAAAAAATAATTTGTGACCTTCTAATGCGGCAGTCTGGCTGCAAGCCACAATTGTCACAATTCTGTAAATGCAACAGCTATCCAGTATGGTTGAAAAATAAGAGGGAGAAAAACTCACGTATCATCATCTTCAAGTGAAGGCAGTGTCAGTCGGAGATATCGCGGGAAAGTTGTCTTCTAAATTGATGCTCACAGATTCTGTGTTCCATCGTCTGGTGCCGGCAGCGTAATTCGCCGGAGTAGCGTTCGAAAAGAATGTGTCATCGATTCTGCTCCTGGCAGATCGTTTACTTGCTCCTTCGCCCCGCGCATGGTCATTTTGCATTTCGAAGATTTTCAGTTGGTTAGTCGATGGCAACGATGCCAGCAGTTCCCATGGTAACGGAGAAATAAATAATTTGTCCATAAATTTGTATCAGCAAGTGTCCCAAATGCGCAATAGAAATGAATTCTTTGCAAGAATTATTTTGTAAAAACTATTTAACAAGAAATTTTTGGAAAAATATTTCTAAAAGTTCAAG
>JAPDSC010154914.1:0-22302 GCA_026290005.1 Latrodectus geometricus
TTACTAAATACCTGTCATTAGATTGATATGATAATGCTTCCAGTCTAGTCTAGTATATCTAAACTTTTTTGAGTCATGTGAAATTTTTTTATTACATAGATATAAACATATTCCTTTAATAAATCAATAAGTTTTTGTAATGAATTAAATTTATTTCATTGCATTAGTTTCTTTTGAATATTATTTTAACATGTATTAATTTGATTACATTTTTCAGGTGTTTGGGTTATTGTTACTCTTTTACCATCTTTGTTACTTCTGAGCCGGCCAGATTTTGTACCTTTATCTCATCGTGATTACTTTGGTTTTGCATTGTGGACACTTGGATTTGCAATTGAAGTTATTGCTGATTTTCAAAAGTCCGTCTTTTGCAATCTGCCAGAAAACAATGTAAACAATTTTTTATATTTAAATATATTTTTTATTTAGTTGATTTTTCTTTTATTAATATGAAAAAGAATTGTTTTTGCATTGTTTCATGAAAAAATGCAAATTATTCAATCGTTTTAATAGATTATTTATTATTAATTTTTTATTAATATTAAACAAATTTATTATTAAACAAAAAAAAGTATTGTTAACAAAAAATGTATTATTATTTTTATAAATGAAATTTTAAAAGAAAGTAAGCAATATTATTTTGGACATGTGAAAAAAAAAAACGTTAAAAAAATAAATTCATTTCATAACAAAAGAACTTTGTAAAATCTTTCTTTTTTAATGTGCTAGGAATATTTTATTTTTTGGCACTAGAGCAAAAATGAGGCACCCAATAGGTCTGCCATTAAAGCCCCGAAGTTGTTTGGTTTTTTGTAATTTAGAAGCAGAATAAAGCAGACGACACCCAGACCTGACCTGACTCTCTCTGAAGTGTCATTTTACTTGAAGAATATTTTGATTATGATCTATTTTAAATTTTAGCTCCATTAGTGAACATAACAGACCTTGGACTAGATGGGTAATAAAAATTCCCTTCCTTTTTTTATTGAAAAAAATGCCGCTAGCAATACATACAATCCTGAAGGGGGTGGGTCTTTATAATTTAAAAGTAGAACAAAGCAGATCACACCCAGATTTGACCTGTCTCACTCAGAGGTGTCATTTCACTTGAAAAATATTGTGATCATGATTTATTTTACATTCCCTAGCTTTATTAGTGAACATGGCAGACCTTTGATTAAATTGCTAATAAAAACTCACTGCCTTCCCAGTTTAAAAAGGGAAGTATTAGTACAGTCGATTTTATAAGCGACACTTTTTTAACCAGGCCAACTGAACCATATAGTGAAAGTAGCTTTTAATTTCGTTAAGCTTTGTTTCAAATTTTTCCTTTTCTAATTTTAAGTAACTTTTTCCTGTAAAGTCTGAATTTCATCATTTGAAAAATTTTTTTCTGGGAAACATTTTCCTTGTAAATTTTTCAATAGTGGTATGCTTTTTTTTTATATTTACAAAGTTTAGTTTATAAAGACCTTAAAAAAATGTCACTGATTTGTATTAGCATGCTTAATATTGTTGAAAATAATATTAATATATAACAGACAAATGCATATAAATAATTTGAATAGAAATATTAATTATTCTGAATAGTTTCATCTGCATTAACACCTTTTGCATCATAATAGTATTACCTAATCACCTTTTTACTTAATTAGGAAAAAACTATCAAATATTATTAAAATTTCAATTTTTTAAAAAATTATTAAATCACACATTTTTTGAAAAAAAGAAAACTAGGTTTTTTTTCAATCTATAGCTAAATATGATGAAGTATATTTGACAAATACTTTTAAATATAATATTTTATTTAAAAAACTTTAAAAATTTATAGTAAAAAATTTGTATTTGAATGAATAACTATTCAAACAAATAAGTCATTGAATATCTTCCTTTATTTGGCAGGTGTTTTATCAATATGTGTCTGTTAAATATTTCACAGTTGTGCTTGATAAGCCAAATGTTCTTTTAATTTATAGGACCTAATGTTCCTTTATAGCCAAATGTTCCTTTAATTTTATCACCTTTGTCTAATGTAAGGCAAAATTATTTAGAGTAAAAGAGCTCCAAGTTTGATCCTACTTCTATTGAAAGAATGGAAGACTGATGCTGTATGTTTGTTTTCATGTGCAAAATAAGTATATTGGAGTTTTTCAATATCTTCTTCCATTCCAAGGCATGAACATAAGCATTATATATGAGAATTTTTCTGGATAATTAAATGATTCTATACTTTATAAAAATCCTTTTTAATTTTTTTTCAGCTATTATGTGATAAAAAAAAAATTAGAGCAAATAAAGATGTTCTGTAAATTATGTACACAAGGAAATTAATCAGCCCATAAAAAAACAGAATTGAACCAAGCTTCTTTGTTTCAGTCCCATTTATCTTTTTATTTTAAATTTAGAATTTCGATTTGATTATGAATGAGTAAAATGTTTTAATTATGATATATTTAAATTGATTAAATTTGGAATTAATTTTATTTTATTTAAATTGTTATGATTAATATAAATCATTAAATAATTTAATACTTTATATTAAATTATATATAAACATCTAAATCAGGAATGGCCAAACTTTTGGGATCCGTGGTCTACTCCACATTTAAAAAATCGATGGTGGTCTACCAATGGCAGAAATAACGTATATGTTTATATATTTATTTTCGGTAACAGAAAAATGGTATATATATTATCTAATTTTTCTAAAAAAAATCTTAGTATTTACAAAATAAAAATTTACTGACGAAAATAATCAAAGTATTCATATACATAAAAATTGACCATCCAATTCACTTTGTTTAGTTGAAATTTGACACTGTATATCTGCGACAAGTTTATCACATTGTGGCTGATACGAGCTTATTGCAATGCGTAAACACGAAATTATATGTTCATCTGTTAAACGCGACCGATGTTTAGTTTCTATGGCGTTCATGGTTGAAAAAGCAGATTCGCAAAGATACGTCGATCCAAAGTATGATTTGAAATACAAAATCAATTTTTAAATATTTGGAAACGTTTCCTCAGAAATTAATTTCCAAAAATCAGTATCGCTAGATGCTCTGGATTTAAGAAATATGTCGAATCTTAATTTAATAATTTCTTCCTCGACCGTGACTGAAGTGGTATCTATTAAAAGTCCTATTTTTTCAGATACTCCATCAATGTTGACATTTTCATTAAATGGAAATACCATAAAATTGAGTATTTCTTCCAACCTAAATAAGTCAGTGAATCTTCTTTCAAATTCTTCAAACAAAACATCTAATCGTTCAGCGAAATCTTCGAAGTCTCGGTTTGGATTATGGATGCACTCTTCCTCCATGTTTTTGAAGTTTCTCAATTCATGTTTTCTTAATTGAAACGCATGCCTTTTTATCGTTTCTTTGAAAGTTTTAATCGCACTCATCATGTCTGTTAAACATTTATTCTTTCCTTGTAGATTTAGGTTGAAGTCATTAAGTTTTGCTGTGATATCGCAGAGAAAAGCTAGTTTTATTAGCCATTTCCCATCTTCCAATTCAGTAATGTGCTCTCCTTTTATTTGTAGAAAATATTTTATTTCTGGTAACAGAATACGAAATCTTTTTTAAAAAAGCACCACGGCTTAGCCACCTCACGTCTGTGTGCAATAAGAGATCTCCGTACTCTGATTCCGTTTCTTCCAAAAGCGCCCGAAATTGTCGTCTCTGAAGACTTCTTGAACGAATTGAATTGACGATTTTAAAAGCAATTTGCATTATATCATTAGACTTTAGTGTTTTTGAATACAATACCTGTTGATGAATAATGCAATGATAGCTGGTAAAACTGGGAATTTCCTCATCATTATTGCATAAGGCAATAAAACCAGTTTGATTCCCGACCATTGTTGGAGCTCCATCTGTTGTAATAGAGACCAATTTATATAGTGGAAATCCTGTCTTATCAATAAAGTTTTTAAATGAATTGTAGATATCTTGTCCCCTCGTTTGTCCTTTCAATGGAATTATAGTTAATAACTCTTCTTTTGAAGTCATATCTTCGAAAACCATTCTCACAAAAAGGCATAACTGTGCAATGTCCCTAATATCTGTAGATTCATCATACTAAAATGATAAGAACTTACAAGCTTTTAAATCGTCATTTAATAAATTTTCCAAATTATTATTCATAGCTTCAGTCCGTCGCATCACAGTGTTACGCAACAAAGAAATATTATTTATTGGCGATATTATTTCAGATTTGTTTTTAAAATCGTGGGAAAGCACTTCTCCGCTTTAATAAATCTTCTTTTATCAATTATCCATCTTCGAATGGTTTTTTTCGCTTTATCAAAGCTTCAGTAATTTTAAACGACGCCAATGTTACTGCTTTAGCTTTGGTGCCTGGTTTCGTAAATACCGATTGCTGTAAATGTAAATTCGATTTTAATTCATGCACTTTAACTTTTCGAAATTCACTCCCGATTGGAAAGTCTGTAGCGTATTTTAAGTGCATGGTTTTAAAATGTCTTTCGACGTTTGCTTTTTTTGGTAATGCCACACTTGAATTACATATGAGACAAACCATTTCTCCTTCACCATAACAAAAATGAAATCATCTTCCCACTCATTGTGATAATGGTATGTTTTACTTCTCTTAGCACTGGTGCCTGGCTGAATCATTTTGAACGGGTTGTTAAAAAACAAATTCAAGCGTATCAACAGTTCGAACATTCAACAGTTTTGAAACAAATTCGTATCAGTGCGGTAGGAAGCGAGCGACCTGCAACGTACGACGATTAACTTAGAAGTGAAACTAAACGGCCAGAAGTGACGGGTAGACTAGACGACTCGGCGCGTCGCTATCATAAGCCAGCTACTGGATATAATCTAAGCATCCCACTTTGTCAAATTGTTTCGATTTAATTCCACTGTAAAACGAAAAATTCAGTACCTTAATTTGAACAGTTTGCTTTAGGTTTTAAAGCAAAAACTGTTGTAAATTTTTATTTTAAATAATTCATTAATTCTATGACATAAGTCATAAATTAAATTGTTACTATCCGAGATCATTATCGGGATGATCGCGCTGTCTACCTAAAACGTCTTCGCGGTCGACGTCTTGGCCATCCCTGATCTAAATGTTACATATTGAAAAAATTGTTGATTATTCAAAGATTGATACTGGTTAGTTGTGGTGAAAAATCTAGCATATTCTCTTCATACTCGCAATTAAAACTGTAACATCTCTTATAATGTGATTTTGACAATACATGTTCTCAGCATAGTATTTTTTATTAAGAAAGCTATTTTACAAATGAGAAAAAATAATAATTAAATGTGATTGTATGGAAACTGTTGCAAAAATTCCAGTGAAATGATTCAAGCAGTTTTTTTTAATTACTGCTCATTTCATAATTGGCAAGTTCTAATTGGTTTTTTGAAATTATATTGGATGTTTTAAATAAAATGAATAACATGATGCAAAATCATGGACAATGTTACTACTTTAAAGTTGTGCAAAAAACATGCTTTCTAAATTATTTTATCATGCATATAATATACTATTATATATTCTAGTTATCTATATTGTAATGTAGATATATATATGTATGTGTGTGTGTATGTATAAAGTTGATTTATGAATTGTTTAATTTTCAATAAGTTTTTGTATAATTTCAGGGAAAATTTATAAATACTGGCTTATGGTCTATATCTCGTCATCCTAATTATCTTGGGGAAATTTTGCTCTGGTTTGGATTATATTTTTCTGCAAGTACAACTTTCAAAGGGAAGGAGATGTTATCAGTACTTTGTCCTATATTTGATATGTTTCTTATCACAAGAATCAGTGGCATTCCTCTCTTAGAAAAACATGGCATGAAAAAATGGGGAAGAGATCCTAACTACATTGAATATGTGAAAAATACTGCTTTGTTAATTCCTTACTTGTGGTGAAAATCCGAATTTGAATTTAGATACTATAAAATCTGATTTTCTTCGTAAACTATAAATTCCCCAAATGTTGTACCTTATTCATATATTTGAAGATTTTTACATACATATATGAAAAATAAGTTTCTAGATTAAATGCTTGTAGAACTCGGAAATAATTTTTAGAAATTAATTTCTTCTTTCTTTAGAAATTATAAGTTGACTAATAGAAATTTGGGTACTTCTAATGCCAAAAATCAAATCATCAATGAAAAATCATTTTAAAATGTTTAGTTTGGCATGGTGTGTATGTGAAAATTTATTTTATGTTCAAAATAAATTAGAATGTTTATCTTTTTTTTTATTTAAGAAACCATGTGACATTATACTTGATACTTTCAGAAGTTGTAAATAATCAGTGTTCAGTGTTTATTCCATATTTCTTGATGAAAACCAAAAATTATTGTATTTGTATTCTAGATTGTATCAAGTATTTAAGATGCATTAACTCTTTCAGGACAGCAGCTCACAGTTAGTGGCTCTGCCTCAGAATGGAAGCGGTTATCTCGGAAAGTAAACGTTACATAATAATGTTTAAAATGTATACTTTACATAGAAAAAAAACTATTTTTTAATACATGATTAAAGATATAATTTCAATCATAACAAAAAAAAATAAAGTAATTGACATTAAACAATAAAAATATAAATATATTGGCTACACATATGAATTTAAAAGTAAAAGCCTTGCTGGGATATCTCACATTAAATACAATCCTAAAATATAATTGGAGCTATATTCAACATTTCAAAATGAGTTAAAAATCTCTTTACCACATTTTTCCAATGAGAAACCAAAAAAAAAAAAAAAACGCAAGCACCTGTTTATGTTTACATTCTTAAAATCCAATAAATCACAGACACTTGACGTACCCTATTCTTATCTCAGAGAGAAATACTAATGAAGGAAAGCAATCTTTTGCATTGAACATAGATTAGTAATGCCCTCTAAAAATAAAAATAAAAATTCCAAAAGAACAGCGCAACTATGCAGTGATCGTCCTGCAACGTCAGATTTGCAAGGATGCAGCATTAGGTACTGAAGTCTTCTAGCTCTAACACATGTTTGCAGTGTTTATCCCGAATGGGTTAGTTATAATTTTTTGTAAATCATTATTTTATTTTTCCTTGATTTTCATCTTGAAAGAAATATGCATAAGGAAAACTTGTTTCTAGGTTACCATGAAAATTTTTAATAGTAACTTAGAAAACAATTTGAATAAAAATTGCCCTAAAGAAAACTTATCTTCTTTATCATTATGATTTTTGATAAATGACTTTGGAAACAATAAAAAGTGTTTAAAACAAATTGTATTGTTTCTTTCGAGACCATGATTATAATGCATTGTTCCAGTGTCTGTGCTGCCATTTTAAGCATTATTTATGAAATGACTGTCTTTACAGTAACAATAATGTTTTTAAAAAATTTAAATATGCTAGAACATAAAGAATTAGATTTTATTTAGAAATTATTGCCAGGTGTATAAGAAATATTATTTATTTAATATAAACTTTTTTAACTTCAAACTACTAAAGAAAATAAGTATAACATTTTGAATAGAAAAAGTATATAGTAATTAATAATTCCACCAAATGAATTGTTACCTTATTCTGTTTTATTTCATACAGAAAACTCCAAGATTACATATATGTGACTTATAACTTAAAACAACATTCCATCTTCATTATACTGTAACTTCTCACTTGTTAAAATATTTGATAAAAAAGAATTATACTTGAGTTAAAAAAAAATTTTTTTTATTATGATTGATAAATTATTTCATTTAACTTTTTTCTAAACTTTTATATCTGAAGTTAATAACTTGTAATTTATTAAATATACCGTACTAAGAAATTAAATGTAATAACTATTCATTTTAATTTAAAATGCATAAGTATGTATTTTATTTTTACTAGTATTCTAAAATGTCAAATTGCAAGAAAATTGTACTTAGTAATAATATTATTTGTGAAATAAATTCTTGATATTTTATTTTGATTCTCCAATATTACATGTAATTAAATAATAATTATATATATATATATATATATTATTTCCAGTTACAAAATATTTTGTGTCTAAAATATATGTTGATTGCATCTAATAAGAAGTTTTACATTGCAATCATAATAATATTGTTTCATTAAAATATCAAGAAACATTTTTTATTCTTTTCTAGTTATTTTCTTATAATTGATCGGTTATACAAATTAAATTTGCATAACTTATCAACTAACTAATAAATCAAAATATTTTGCAAATTACTGTTTCAAGTTTATTTGAATGAAAATTTTGAATTTATGTAATATTATTTCATAATAATTATGATATCTTTAAGTAACATTACTATTATATTATTACATAATAATTACATAATAGTAATGTTACTTAAAGATATCATTTTAACTTATTTTTAATTAAATTTAGTTTAAATAGTTAATAAAGTTACTGTAATAAAAAAAAGAAAACATTTTAAAAAATTGTTGAAATCTTACTTTAAGATAAAAATAAACTAAATCTGCTATGGAAAATCAAAGATTTTATTGTGTAAAAGTTATAATAGAACTAACTCACATATTTCAAATTTCTTAAGTGCACTTTCACTCATTTATAAGACAGGTATCATTCTATGACTGTTCCCATATTATGTTTCTTTCCCACTCTTCAAATAAATTTTGGGCTTACATTGTTTTATCTTTTACTTTATTGTGATTCCTAACAAAGTACACTTCTTTGAGTTATGTATCTAAATCTCTCTCAAATCTACAAATATATTTACAACCTCATTAAATTAATAGTATATTTATTTGAATAACTTTATGGAAAGAATATTTTTCCCTTAATAATGTTATAATCTTGTATATTGTTTCTAACTTTTGTCTATATATATTTTTTCTATTGTATGTTGTTTCTAATTTTTATTTTATTTTTTAGACTGTTTTTAAGATAAGTAGTTTTATTAAAGGAATAAAGATAAACTAAATTGACCTCATTTACTTTGGCATTATTTGCACCCAGATAAACAAAGATAATCACTAATTATTATACATTAATTAACATAAATTATCTGTTGTTCTGACTATTTCATAAATAAAAAAATTTTTGATGTGCAAAAAAAGAAATGTAAAAACATTTTAAAGTTAGTATTTTATAGAGTATGTTAGCTTGTAAGAAAAATTACTTATTATTTATGATGTTAATCATTATTTTTATAATCTATTTTTAAAAATATTTTAATTAAAAAAATTAATGGTTTTAATCAAATATTTGTGCCAAACTTAAGAGTATAGAATTAAATAGCATTGCCAAATAAATTAAAGATTTATATATGTATATGATATTTCAAATGGATAGTACATTAACATATTTTAAATATCATATGAAAATTCATGGTTAACTTGTATAAATAATTGATTTGTATTTGCATTTTGTTAAAATAAAAATTCGTTTTAAAATAGTTTAGTTTTTATATCTTTTTAGATAATGATAGTCATTTAAAAATGTATTTTATAAAATATATGTAACAAATTAAAGATTATATGAAAATTTCAAAATGGCTAATAATTTATGATATACTTTTGATATATTTATTATTCTTTTGTGTCAATTACAATCAAAATCTTACCAGATAATATATTAGGATACTTAATAATCATCAAAAAATGTTATTAGCTTCTCTTACAATGGTGCTGAATTTCTTGTGTATCTTGTCTTAAAGCATTTATCTAAAATTACCTTGTTATCTAGTTTTTATTTGATCTCATCAACAGTGATTGCAAGCATCTTTCAAAATCAAGCACTTTTATTTCTTTTATTATTTATTAGATTTTACTTCTTGAGAACTTTTAGTTGAAAAGTTGCCTAAGTTATTATTTAGATCAGTGGTGAATAATCTTTCCATGTATGTGTCGAAAATGTATATCCTTTTGCCAAATAAATTTAATAAGCATGAACATATTAAAAATTTTACTAAAATAATTATGAAATTTCAAATTAGTGATTTTATATATATGAAGTTAAAGCAAATATAAATATGCTTTTACTTCATCTATATAAAATCCCACAGGTCATCATGAATAGATGCTCATTATATCTATTCATGATATTCATATTTTGATAATTCTTCATACTTATTCCAACAAAATGATTCAAAAAGCTGAAAAGGTGAATAATGTTTAAATAATCAGCATTATTAAAGCATCACTCTAAAAACTTTCTACTTACTTGTACTATAATCTGTATTCTATATTTCTGCATTCTCATTTATATTGTAAATCTCATTATTATTTTAAGTTCTTTCCTACTTCAATTTCAATATTTTTGTTACAACGAACCCAAAATTTTTTAATCAAGATTCAATTGCTTAATTGGGAATAAAATAATTAGCATTTTCATTGGTTGTTTTTGTGAAGATTATTAATTGTTCTTAATTTTGAAAAAAAAATTAAATTATAACTATAAAACAATGTTTAATATACCAGCAAAATCTTCAGGTAAGTAATACATTCAAGAGTTTAATATCTAAATCATCATTGATTTAAATATTAAAACTAAACTACCAAATTTAGCAAAATATAAAACAATATTTTTTATCTTAAAAGCTTTTAAATTTCAAGTGCAAATAGATTTTTCTTTCATGTATTGATGTTACATTTTTCAAAATCTAAAATAAATGCTGGTTCTATTTTTCATTATATTTTAAATTACATTTAGAATATATCAAATAGTTATAACTATGTACCTGTAAAAATTTCTATTTATGTTGTAAAACTCAATATAAATAGAAATAATGTTAAAAAAAGGCATGAATGAAATTAAATTTCTCATTGAAAAAATTGATATAAAAGTTCTCTAAAGATTAGTTATATACTTGAGCATTATTAGGTTAGAATAACTTTGATAAAAATATTGTCACATTGTCATTACGATTATAAAATTGTTAATATTTCAAAATTTATAATTTCACTCTTATTTACATTTATAAATATATGAAAAAAAAAAAAAAAAAAGGAATGGAAAATATTTAAGCAAAGCAAACATTTTTTATTTAACCAACCAAAATTTTGAGAATTAGATGTTAAAATATGTGTAACATATTTTCACTGTAAAAATAAATAAAAATATGTGCAAAATGTTTATTACAATTTAAATAATGGTCTTTTATTTAAATTACCCTTTATTACAATTTAAATAATCCTTGGTTTCAATTTAAATAAAATTAGTTCAAATAATAAATTATAAATTGAACTAATTTTATTTATGGTGCTATTATTTAATGTGAATACTATTGATCGAACATTAATTAAATTTGATAAATATCAATAATATATAACAGTAAAGAATCATATTTAATTAAAAAAGATATATATATATATACAAACATGCTTATATTTTTCAATTCTTAATTCGAATTATTGCTTAAATTTTTTATTTAATATGTACTATGATGAATCATGTCTTTCTGTAAAATCAGGAAATTAAAGATTTTAAACTTTTCTGTATAGTTACTGTTACCAAATATTTTTATTCAATTATATCTTATTTTCAGTCTTAAATTTTATCCATTGTATTATTTATTTGTTAGATTTATTATAATAAATGTGATTAATTAAATTTATTTTATTGTAATTGTATATATTGGTGTTAGTTTAATGTATTTGTACATCAAATATCTTTGTTAGATAATTATATGCCTATTCAATGTGTGTGTTGTAAAGTTTTCATTTCTTAAAATGTATATTGATTAGTTTAATATTTATGTGTTTATATATATATATATTAATTTATAATACTTCTCTCTCTTCTAATCATAATTTGTAAAACTGAACAAATTTCAATAAAATAAATTTTTTTATCTTCTTTTTTCTTAATTTGTTTGCAATAATCTAAGATGGAAAGGTGTACACTACACTGGATATTAATCGTTACTCTGACCCAAATTAGTACATTTACCCACTCCAAACAATATTGTAATTGGTAATATAATTGATGTAAAGAAGCAACACATTGCACATTAATCTGAAACTGAAATTTTATTCTTTCTATGTCTCATAAATTTTTAGAAAATATCAGGAAAAGCTTTAATTTTTGTTCATAGTTTTGAATTACCCCAGAATTTTATCATTGTTAATATATTGTCTAGTTTTGCAGACAGCATGCTGCACAATTACATGTACATTAAATACATATATGTTAAATATAAATATGTATTTCTGTTTCTTTATTTTTCTTATTTTTGCAATATTTTCTACTATGGCTTCAAAATTAGTGAAGCAATTAATGAAATGGCGTATGAAGGATTGTGACTTGCATATTTCAAAAGAAAATCCCAGATTACTGAATACACCAGAGCTACGAAAATACCGCTACTCAAATTTCTTCATTTTCCTATTTCTTATTGATAATACTGTTACTATCATAACAATATGAATCACACAAATCCAACATATGCTTTACGATTAACTTTTATTCAAAACGAGGTATCTAAATACTGTTGAGGAAATAAGAACAAGTCAGTTTTGGAGTCCAAGTCATCGTTGTTTTTAACCTGAATATAAATAATTGGCCATTAAAATTTCAAAATAAGAAAGGAATAATTTTATTAACGATAAAATCACTCAATTGATTAGCATTTCAGAGCATGCGAACGGCGCAGAGGACAAATGACATCTGGAAAACTCCATTTAAAAGATATGCAGTTCTCTTTCGAAATTCATGTTGCAAAATGAAAGTTTGTTTAAAGCAATTCCACTACAAGAATTCGAGGATTTCCGGATGCAAGTTTCGATCATATGGCACTTTAACCCTAAGGATCCCTTCTTGTGCTTTTTTTTCGAGATTGTTCTTCAATAAACGATTGATCCTAGCATATGTACATTCAACATTTTGAAAAGAATGCGCTCTACAAGAACTCGGGAATTTCTGGACAAGCGTGTCGGTTAAAATTCGCTTTAGCCTTTCCTGACATCAATATTGAAAGATTTCAAGATAAATACCACACTGTGGTCCAGAAAACTGGCTCTTGAAAATGCTTCTAAATGGGCCTATGGATGTCAGAATGGCAATATTGGTAATGGTTCCCGAATCCACCATAAAGCTCAAAAGGTCGGGACTCTATTTGGTAAAAAAAAAGTCCGCTATTAAATCCGTGACAGGTTGGGACTTGTTAAAAGAGCGAGAGAAATAATGCTTTCTGGATGTGTGGTCGCGCGCTTCTGCTTTCGGTCATGTAAGAGGGGGAATGCATTGCCCATCATCATGCATTGCCAATCATGTCTTGATTGATCATGTCATGAATAAAAAGAAATACTTTCTAGCCAGTGCCGGAATTCAATAGAATCAATATCGTTGCTAGCTATCGAAAAAAAAGTACCTCTAGGTTGAAACATATTCTCAGGTTGTAATATTAAAATAAAGATTAGTATTTTCTAATGTTTATTTTAATGTTACAACCTGTAATTACTTCCATTTAAAATACTCGTTTCTTCCAGAAACCAAGTAAGTGCCGGTCCAGGTATCCTCTCATTTTATTAAGTACAGAAGAGCCAAGGACAAAGTGAGCATGTGCTTGTTATAAGTCAATCAGTGTAGTTACATTCATTATTTTCTAACATGCCTACACTATTTACTTTGCAAAAAGCGCGTACTTGCGCTGTAAGTAATTATTTTAAGTGCTGAGCGAAAACAGCAACCAAAAGTAACATTATCATCAATACATACGGATGAATTAGAAAATGAGGTTGTATTCAGGCAAGCGCTTCCAGAGGAAGGTTGGATGGGTCGAAGGAGGGAAATGACAATGCTTTTAATTAGAAAATAGAAGAGCGATTCTTTGGAATTGGAAGATTGCTTTGAGTGAGAAAGGGGAGCGTAAGGAATTTCTATTGTAATATAAAAATAAGTTATACTTTTCAATAAACTAAACATTTTCATTCGTTTCATTTTGATTAATAAAATAAATGAGTTGGGAAAATCAATAATCGTGGCTCATTTATTCAGTGTTTAATCATTTTAAAAACTATCGCGCCCTTTTAAAAGTAAGAAAAGCCTGATATTTTTATTATGTACTTAGTAATTCTTAATATCTTTTATTAACCATAAAGTGATTTTCATTGTAGTTGAGATAATAGCTAAATAATTTTATATCGTTTTTTAATGTTTTCAAAATTATGTAAGTTTTCTCTTTTAATTAACGTTTACAACTTGAATTTTAAAATGTTTATCAATATTGCTTCCAAAATTTCCTGAAATCTCTATCTTTTTCTTTCTGTGTCTTTCACCGATTCCGGTTTTCTTGTCTGGCTCTTTTGGAAAGCATTGATTGTTACGAGGCAGAGATAATCATGGTTTCAAGCGATTTCCAATGAATACCAGCAATGCTCATGTTGACACAAGTCGTTTAACATAGCTGAATAGCTGTGAAAACACTGCATCAATTTCACCTGATGACTCGTTCGATTTGAACTCAAAAAGACTAAAGAACATTTTATGCGTAAAACATTGATTATTGCAAATACGCGCAAAATATTGCGCGTCTCTGTGGCTGGAACTCTTTGAGAATTGATATTAAAAATATTATTGAAATTTATTTCATTAATAAAGCGATTCCATTCGTAAAGACCAAAGCATCGGTTTGAGAGGCTATCTTCCATTGACTAAAAATATCAGCACCTTGACAATAGAACAGAAGATAAAGCAAAATAAAAAGGACAAAATATCCTTTTTATAGTTAGCTAAAATCGGTAAGGAGGATTCAAATAATTTTTTTGTTATTATTTTTATCAAACATTTAGTTTTTTATTTTTAATTAAATTTTTCAAATGTGATCTTTGTCCTCCAAATTATTCTATTGACAAAAAAAAAATGACAATTATTTTACAATATTTCAATTTCAAAGGTAATTTTAAAATACTTTTATAATAATTATTTTTACATAATGAAATATGACCTCAAGTTTTTTTTAAATAAGTTTGTCATTAAAAATTAGGCAATTGTATATGCACTCAGTGCCGGCGCTAGGGGTGGGCAAGCAGGGGCCCTGCCCGGGGCGGCAACCTTAGGGGGCGGCAAATCGGCCCTAAAATTAAAAATCTCAAACTTTTAAACATTATCTCTTTCTAAAATAATTGAGTTTTGACCCTTGATATATTAAACTTTTTTGTTTAAAATGAATCATATTTTTATGCATTAAGATATTTGGAATCAAACCCCTTACACCCTGTATATATACAGGATGTTTTTTAAACATACAGCAAAAATTTGTTTCGAAGATACAGGGCGAACAAAATTTTTGACAATATAACAACATTTTATTTCCAAAAATTACAGGTAAAGGTTTTTAATCTACAAGAACTATTGAAAATAATGACCTCCAGCTAGAATAAGAATGCAAGAAATTTAATGATTTTAAAAATTATAAAAATGGATTTGACGAAAACTATGATAGCCCTGTATCATCGAAACAAAGCGGGTTCACAAAAATTATCAAAGGACAAAATATTCTCAGAATAGTCCAGAGAAAAAACCCTTGAATTTTTGGCGTATGTTTAATAAACACCCTATATATATTAATAATGTATGAACTTTTAACTATTTGAAATGTCAAAATATTTCAAATGCAAGAAAACTCACAAGCATAAGAAATTCCCACTTAAAAATAGCCCAAAACTTGAAGAAATAATTTTTTTATTATAATTTAATCAAAGGGACACAGTAATAGAATTTTTAACCGTGTGTTTTAATTTGTCGAAACGTATGAAAACGCGGGCGAGCGCAAAAAATCAGTCCTGACAAGCTTTAACAAGCTTTACACCATGACTATAAAATGAAAAAGGGTAGTCCCATTGTTTTATTTATGAAATAATTGCCTTGCAGATAAATAGAGGTTGCTAGTAAAATAGAGTGCGTTATATTTTACAATTAATTACTATTTACCGAGCCTTTTTAAATTTGTGTTGTGACGTTGTGTTATAAAAGTAAGGTAAGTAGAATAATTAAAAAATATTCAGTCTTTATCAAGAAATATTTAAATAGCTTCTACAGGATGTTTCTTTTTAAACGATATTTTTTGTTTGTTTTTTATGTTTGTCTGGCGATTACTTCGGCATATCTCAACCGATTTAATTATTTTTGTTTGATAGGGTATGATACCGGATTGGTAAGTAAAAAGGTGGTTTAAAATGCCATCCCCTAATTTTGAAAAAAACATTTAGGGGTTGATAAAAAATAAAGGTTTCCGAAAATAATAAAAATTTGATATGAATAAAGCCACTGGAAATCCAAATAAAATGCCTTTGGTGCTAATATTATAGGGTGGGAAAAAAATATTTTTCTTATTATTTCTGATTAAATACGGTTTCCTTTACTTATTTTAAAAATATATGGATTTACTTTTACTGCATTACTGCAGTAAAGTTGGTTTAAACTTTTTAGGTTTTTTTTTTTTTTTTTTTTTTTTTTTTTTAAATCTTGGTTCTTTTTTTTTTTAATTTTTATTACAATAGTTTTTATTGTTTTTGAAAATCGTCCGATAAAGATTAGGTACTTTAATCCATTGGTATAAACCACGGTCTCTATAAAATTGTTTGCAGAATTTAATATTTTATATTATGCTTAAAGAATAAAATATAAATTGCTTTTTAATTTAAATTTAAATAAGTTTGATAAATTTGTTGGCTTTGTTTAGGGTAGAGTGATAAAGAATAGTTTGTAATCTATGGTTGACATGTAGGTTTTATTCAAACTTAATTATAAAGTGTTTTTTACATTTTACCTTAAAAAATATCACCAGAAAAATACTCGCAAATGCCTCTGTTTCGTTTGTATAAAACACAGTAATTTTTTTTAAACATTTTCTTAATTTTATTTGTGTTTGTTTTTAGAATGGCTGATAGACGTAAAAAATTATCGGGTGCTCAGTATAAAAGAAAAAGAGTCGAAAAGCAAGTTGAAAGTCAAAAACAGGCTGGAAGTCTGTTAGGTTATCTACAAGGAATAAAAAGAAGTGATGACGATACAGGAATATAAGAAGCTGCATCAAATCTTAATTATGAAGCCAGTACCAATCAAGATACCGATATTGCTAAAGTGGAGCTTACTCCAGAAACATACATAGAATCTACTCCAGAGACGTCCACTGAACCTAGTACAGGGACGTCTACTGAAGAAACTCTAGGGACGTCTACTGAACCTACTCCAGGGCCGTGTACTCAACCTTCTCCAGGGATATCTAAAGAAGAGGCACTTGGTACAAGAATAAATTCAGATCCGAGTTTCTGGCCAACAAAAGCAGAATATATTTATCAAAAGCAGAAATATATTTTTTTGTAAAAGAAGGACTACCTCAACCATTAAAAGAATACAGTTTTCTGTATAATTATACCGGTCGAAGATTTAGCGTTCTTCATTATTTGAGAAATATGAAAAATGGTGAAAAAGTCATGCGTAACTGGTTAATTTATTCAACTACTAAAGACTGTGTTTATTGCTTTCGCTGCAAACTTTTTGGTTCTACTTTAAATTCCCTTTCTATTGGAGGTTTTAAAGATTGGAAGCACCTCGCTAAGACTTTAAATCAACATAAAACCTCTAAAAAACATATCGAAAGTCAAAAATCTTGGATTGAATTAAGTCAAAGAATACAGTACTCTAAAACGATTGACAGTCATTCACAAAGACTTATTACCGCAATTTTTTTACTCGTTTTATTTTACCGTTAATCGTGGAAAGGGTTTAGGTTATCTCTTTTAATTTTTGTTATAAAGGAGCGGCATTTTACCTCTTTGCCCGGGGCGGCGAAGCTGCTAGCGCCGGCCCTGATGAAATGTCTTTATCATTAAAAACTGAGAACAAACTACCGTTTTATAATTTAACATTGAAGAGACATGAACAAATTTATCGTTGCGACCGTTGGGAGTGACAACAGAGCATGTGAACTGGAGGAGAAATGAATGGAGCAATATTCACTTTTCTGACAAGTCCAGTATTTCTGTTCATCCTTATAATAGGCGTATTTTCATCTGGAGGGACCGTGGCAGTAGGAATAATCCTGCGTTCGTGCACGAAAGGGTCAGATTTGGTGGTGGGGGAGTGTTGGTGTATGGTGCCATCTCCATTGAAGGGCACACTGACCTCTATACCATTCGAGATGGAATTCTGACTGATCACCGATATAGGGATGAGATCCTCAGACCTATTGTAGTCACTTACGCTGCAGCAATCGGAGATGATTTCATTTTAATGGACGATAACTGCTGGCCATATCGTGCTAACCTGGTGGAGAATTTCCTTTTCGAAGAAGGAATCGTACGAATGGAATGGCCAACGTGTTCTCCAGACATGAATCCAATAGAGCATGTTTGGACGAGTTGCTTTCCACCAACTACCCCCACAAACTCTCCAAGAACTGGAAAGAGCTCTTCTGAAAGAGTGGTACAGAATACCCCAACTAGTGATTAATAGCCTCATTGACTCCATGCCTCAAAGGTGTTCAACGTTACTGGTCGTCAGTGGAAACCATTCCCCCTACTGAAATGATTTCCTTTGAAGAAAGCACCTTTTCGTATTCTTTTTTTTTTTTTTTTCTTTTCCTCATATGCACAAATTGTGTTTTTTTTCTTTTGTTCACAAATACGCAATAAAATGCATTTTTTTCTGCTAAACATGTGTAATTTATTCTCGTATAACCTACTACGTCTGTCGACCATGTATCAATCAGCTAAAATGTTTCCCAGTCGCTTAAAACTGCAATATCCTTTAATTGTTTTGAGTAGTGTAATTATACAAATTGCTTTTCTCTGAATGAGAAAATAGAATAATGAAAAATGTACACGTAAATAATCCACTGATTTATTATAACTTGTAAAAATGTTTACTATTAGGAAAATAAATTATGATACCTTTCATTTTAATATTTTTTTCCTCATACGAAGTTTCAATTTATTTTAATTATTCTAAGCGAAAAAATATTGTGTATAATATGAATTTTTCTCATTATTTTTCCTTAAAATTATGTAATTTTTTATGGTTATATTTAAATATTAGAATTTTTTGAATTCATCCATTTTTTTTATATTTTTAAGTAATTAATAGTCTTAAATAATTATGTTCATTCTATATCAAAGTAATTTATATTGAATAATTGAATGAAATTTCATGTAATGAATTTTTAATAAACTATAAAAATACTTTGTTGCAGAATGAACATATTTATTTGAATCGTATTAAATACAAATGTATTTTATTTTCGTTTTCATGTTACTTAAACTAAGATTATAACTTCCAAATCTTCCGTTTACATACTTCCTTCGTTATTTTTATTTATATGTGTATTTTTTTATTATAATTTTAAATAAATATTTGTATTTTTTATTCTGCCATTGTTTAGTTTCCCTATATTTTACTACAAATATGCAGAATTTAAATTTTTAATAAAAAAACGTTCTTTTATGTTTTTTACAATGCAATTAATTTTTGTTCAATTTAATGAGAATGTTGATCTAAACCTAATAAAGGCATTTTAACCTAATTTAAGCCTAATAAATTCATTTTAGTTTAGAATTTCGAAATAAGAAATAAAATTTTTGAATTCAGTCAATTTTTTATTTATGCAATCATGTGTTACTGTTATGTGTATTTTTTTGAATTATGGCTTAATGTAAATAAAATACATGGATTTTTGTTCCTCTATTTTTAATTAACCATTTCATCACTCAACATATATACGCCTGGGCATTGATTTAAAAGAGATTGGATTGCGTGTACAGGTACGGATGCCCATGCAGCTTCAACACGATGCCACAGTTCATCAACCGTAGTGACTGGCGTTTGGTGACGAGCCAGTCGCTCGGCAACCATTGACCAGACGTTTTCTGTTGGTGAAAGATCTGGAGAACGTGCTGGCCAGGGCAACAGCCGAACATGTTCCGTATCAAAGAAGGTCCGTACAATACCGGCAACATGCGGTCGGGCATTATCCTGCTGAAACGTAGGGTTTCGCAGGGCTCGAATAAAGGGTAGAGCCACGGGTCGTAACACACCAGAAATGTAACGTGCACTGTTCAAAGCACCGTCAATGCGAACAAGAGGTGACCGAGACGTGTATCCAATGGCACCCCATACCATCAGGACAGGTGATGGGCCAGTATGACGATGACGAATGCACGCTGCCAGTGCGCGTTCACCACGATGCCGCCAAATACGGATGCGACCATCATGATGCTGTACACAGAATCTGGATTCATCTGAGATGACGTCTCGCCATTCGTGCGCCCAGGTTCGTCGTTGATCACACCATTGAAGGCGCTCTTGTCTATGACGCAGCGTCAAGGAAAGCCGCAGCCATGGTCTCCGAGCTGAGAGTCCATGCTGCTGGAAACGTCGTCGAACTGTTCGTGCAGACACTTGTTGTCTTCCAAACGACCCCGTTTCTTGACTCACGGCTCGTGACGTGGTTGCACGATCCATTACGGCCATGCGGATAATATGCCTGTCTTCTCGGCTGCTAGTGATAGGTGGCCGTTGAGATCCCTCATGGCGTTCCGTATTACCGTCCTGAACCCATCGATTCCATATTCTGCTAACAGTCATTGGATTTCGACCGACGCGTGCGGTAATAATATAAACCGCAATCCCGGTACGCTACAATTCGACCTTTATCAAAGTCAGAAACGTGCTGGTACGCATTTTTCCTTCTTACACGAGGCGCCACAACAACTTTTCACCAGGCAACAACGTTCAAATGCAATTTGTGTATGAGGAACCGGCTGAACAATTTCCTCATTTAAACACAATGAAGGTGTCGCTACTGGTGCCTGTTTTGTCTGAATGCGCTGAAAAGCTAATCATTTGCATATCACAGCACCTTCTTCCTTTCGTATAAATTTCACGTCTATAGCATGTCGCCTTCTTGGTGTAGCAATTTTAATGGCCAGTTGTGTATAAACGTCTTTTATAAGAAAAATTACTATTTGTTATAATATCAACAAATGTTACTATGATATAGTTTCGTTAATGTTTAATAATAGAAAAATATAAAAAATTTAAGGAGGGGTGTTTTTTTTCTTATTTTAATTGTAGTATTTTTCTAAGCAATCTGATGAAAAAAAATCTCTTTGTAATGGTTAATCCTTATAAATTACAATTCTCTACAACTATTTACGATTTAATTATAAAATTTTATTTATATAATTAAAAAATTTTACTAAATTCAAACAAGAAATAAAAATTATTTTCTTATATAATTTTATATTTTAATTAACATTGGAAATCTTTGAAAATTACTATTGAGTAATTTGAAAATTTTCTTTAAAAGCATTACAAATAGGAATTCTGAAAACAAATATAAATAACAAAATATGAATTCAATTATTTTAATTATGAAATTAACTTTAATTCAATTTATTTATAAAACTTATTGAAACATCGCAATTATTTTTAAACCAATAGATGACAGCACATTACAAAATATAATCTATAAAATATACTATATATATGTATTTATATACGTATATATATACTTACTTATATATAAGTACTTACGTATAACCTATATATATATATGTCCTTACGTATCAGTGCCTCCACAATTTTTTAAGCCAATTGGTTTTCAAAGAAATTCTTTTTAATTAGGAAATTTCTTTTTATAATTATAAGTAAACTTTTCATAATTTGTAAAATAAATTTTCTTATTGTAGATTAAGCGCTGCAGCCGCCCATCCTGTCTAGTGGTTAGCGTAACTGACTACGGATGGGGAGGACCTGGGTTCGAATTCTGGCTCGGGCATGGATGTACTTTCTCTCTCTCTCTCTCTGTGTTTCTTGTCCTTCCTCAGATGATGGATGAATGTGGCCCGCTGTATAAACGGGTTTGTGGTGGTGTGGCGCGGGCGATGCTACTCATACCTCCGTGACTTTATTCACAGATTACCCGGTGGAAACCGGGTAATGATAAAATGAGTAGCAGTTTCCGGCCTTGTTGAGGTGAATGGGCTAATGTACTTTCTTGCTCAAGGGTGCCCGCCATTAGAAATAAAAAAACGATTAAGCGCTACTTCTACTTATGTTTTGGAGTGAAATTAGCTGCAGTAGTGCTAATACGTAAATACCACAATATTTCTTACTTAATTCTAATCAATACTAATAAGTTACAAAAAAGTAACTACGATTCGTTGCCTACAGAAGCGTGAACTAAACATGAAAAAAATACTGGCAACCAGTATTTTGTAATCAGAATTTTAAAATAACAACCTGTATTAACTACTTTTTTCCAAATACCCAGTACATCCACCAACAAAGTTAGTGAGGATCCGTGCTGTTCTGAAACAGTTGCAAGCACAAAGCAGT
>JAPDSC010154922.1:0-11262 GCA_026290005.1 Latrodectus geometricus
ACCGTGAAAACCAGAAAAAGCTTTTGGTGTGCCACGAATAAAAAAACATTGCGGAGCACTGGTGTATAGAATCGTAGTGCGAAGGCAACTAGATGTTTTCACTTGTACACCGGTAATGACAAACATGAATGGTAGAAGGGAATATAACATGTTCCAGGATTAACAGTTCTGGCAGTACTGAATCAGAGTACGTAGACTGATGCATTCACAGGTATTCCTGAAAACACTTCCGTTTTCATATCGTAGCAGGTGCAAAATACCCTTGATGCTTTTAATAATCGATCAAGATCATTATTTGGCAATTAAAATCTCAGGATCTAAATTCATATCATCCGTTTGAAGGATAACCAGTGCACATGTTCCTCAATAATGTCTTGATACTCCCACATGGGTTTCAGAGTGGCACGATATACTGTCAGATGAATTCCATTTTTGATAAAAAAAAAAATGACAGTAATCGAGTACAAATCTTTTGGAGACCATACGCCATAGATTTTGAAAACTTCAGTTTTTATAAGAAAAAAAGTTCTTAAAATCAGAACGTCATTGAAATACAAAGCAAAAATATAGTTTAAAAGTTTTCTATCTCGATTTCACTTTTAAAATTTTCTTATGCACTTTTCATTTATAATATTCTCCGTGGACACAAACTGTAAGGATTTTAATTGTTTTTGATATCCAGTGAATTCTTAAAATATCTTCCAGTGATTCTATCACTATAATTATTTTTGTACTCTTATACTCTTGTTTTTTTTTTTTTTTTTTTTTTTTTTTTTTTTTTTTTTTTTTTTTTTTTGTACTCTTGGTTAACTAAGATATACCTAATATCTTAGTTAACCAAGTATAAATACATATAAGCATACAAAATGAATATATTTTACGAGTTAATAAGGTATGACTATTCAAAGATATATTTAAATAATTTTAAAATTATTGGGTGTATGTATACAATAAAATGCAAACTCCTCATTCGAATTAACGAATTAGAAGAACAGACATTAAGTTTGATGGCGTATTGTTTTAAAGAGGACTCTTTGCTTGTTACATTGTCATTTGTTAATCACAACTTGTAAAAGATTTGTTTTGAAGGTATGCTATATATAGAGAAAGCCCGCCAACTAATAGAATATTATTTAGTTCATAGATACGTTGTGAGCTAACTAGGTTGATTGCTCGTATCATAATTTAATGAAGAATTATATTCGAATCATTTTGAATATAATATTATGAAAAATCAAGCATAATTATTTCCGGAAAGTTTTTGTTTATATAACGACTACCAAACAAATCAAACGATTTGATAAAAATGACTTGAGGGAAAAGATTCTTTTTCTTTCTTTATTTTATTTATTTTAGTTTATCCTCCTTTGAATTAGGAAGAGTTTTGTGTTGAAAAAAAAAACAAAAAAAAAATCCCTTTGTTTGTTCATGCTGTGTCCTTTTATTTGTCCATGTGCCGTAAAGTAAATTTGTCTATGAATCAAAGCAGATGTTTCTATTGAAGATTATGATAAATAAATTTAGAAATCTTTTGACTATATTATGCAGACTCTCTAAAATATTGCTACAAGCAAATAGTTAAAAAATTTTATTCTCATAAATAATGAATGACATTATAATAAGAGCAAAATCAAGGAATTAAGAATTTATTGATTAAGCTATATAATCTTTGAGTGAAAGACAATCTCTCAAACCAAATAAATCAATATTTTTCATAAGATACTAAATAATAATAGCTTTCCATAAACGAAAACCAAGAATTATTCAAATATAACACCGAAAAATAAAGTTCAAATAAACAGGAATCATACTGAGGATCTTATGTGGACTAATCTTAGAGAGAAAAACGCAATAAGCAAGAATTTTTATTAGGAAAGCTAAGTAAATTTAAGTGGTCGTAAGTAATACTGAAAGTGTTAATAAAAATCAGAATTGTTTCCTACACTATATAACAAAAAACTTAATGCATTAAAAATATTTTATTCGATTGTAAGCTCTAAAATCATTCGTTTATTACGAAATTTTATATTTAGCAAGAATTCAAAGCCTTAGAAGTTAAGCATTTTGTAGCAGTATTTAAGAAGCATTAATCAATATTGTTATCAAAATTTAAGTTGTATTTTCATTGCGGATAGTTTAAGTCTGGACAACAATCCTATTCAAAAGTTACATGCTGATTAAGAGCAAATGCAATAGCTTAAAAAAGGTAATATTATTGCATTGAAAGAGGTATGTTAGGCAAATTTAACAATCGTTGTGTCACCAATATTGAATCATCACACCACAGCGATTAATATACTGAATAGGTGGCAGCGATGCAAAGATTAGACTATGTTGCCAAGTGTGAATCAACAACTATAGATGACACGATCAAGAGGGCAGTTGTTCACTAAGACCCACAATGGGATGGGGTAATTGAGAAATAATTACAAGATAGTATTTTTCATTAACAAAGTGTGGCCACTTCCAAAATCACCCCAGCATTGAATGAGTGGATTTCACGGTCACATCAATCATTATGTCACTTACCTCACACTCTTGTACAATTGAAGTGACGGTTTTGATCTATTTGGAACATCAGTGGCTGATAATGTTGAATATTCTGAGAAAAGTTCTGTTTTTTGCAGTGTTAAAAGTAACCTCAAACGCATCTTGATGCATCCAGTAAAGCGTAGATATCTTGCCCTTGCTATCGATTTCTACACATAACACTAATACATTGTCATTTCTTTTGATAAATGGACCTCTTTGATTGCCATTTCTTGTACATTTACAGCACAGCGGACGTGAACGACATTCTGTTATTGATTGCTTAACTTCTCTTTTTGTGACATTTTGAAATTATTTTTAAAAATATAATTCTTGAAGTAACTCTCTGTGAATTACCTTCAAGTTTTTCCAACAGTTCTTATGTTAATTATGTTTCCTGATAGCTCTCATATAGAGCACATTTGTATAACGGAAGAAGGCAAAATTTTGATAAAAATAAACTCAGTTGGACAACATCCATCAACTTTATTAGTTTATGCTTGCCTAAGTGATGCAGAATCAGAAGAGGCCCAAAGACTTATTGACTTCTTCCGATTTCTGTGGTCGAACTCAAAAATAAATACTTCATTTAAATTTTAATGGCTTGAATTTTAATTTTATCTAATAATTTTTATTACAACTGGATAGATCCTTCGAGGGTAATCTATTTCTGTTATATAGTGCACATATCTGAAATATCTTATTCTTAATAAATATTTAAATTGTGTTTTACTATCTTTTCAAATCTTTCACTTCTGACATTCATATACAGAGGGTATTAACATATTTTTGGAATGATTTCGATAAAGAATTTAAAAAAAATTAAATGCTTTAGAATAAAAATATTTGGCAACTGCTTATTATTTGAAATGAGAAATATCATCTACTACTTTTGAATTTATTCTTCTTTCAAAATGTCGGATGTAAACATGCCGTGGATTGAAGGATATGTTTATGGGCTTTCGGAAGAGAAATATTCTGATTCCGGAATTCAAAAACATTGTGAAATTCATGGTATTAAAATTTCTAAATGCCAAATAAGCAACATTATTAATCGGACGTGTGAAAACCATCTATATTATTTTTACATGGAAAGAAGACTCCAAACGAATATCCTAAAAAGATACTTACTGTTTCAAATGTTTCTAAAGTGGATTTTTCTTGTTCCCTTGGTAACAAGAAAAATCCGCCAACACAGAAATCAACAGCAATGTCTTTAGATACATCTGTAGCAACAATAAAATAATAAACTAAGATTTACTACTTAAAAAAGCTAAAAACATAATGCTCAATTCTAAGACCATGTGGCTCAATGCAAAACATTTTGTTGAACCCTGTATGAAAACCATTTAACAAGAGATAATATTTGCTATAGAAAACGCGAGGTGAAAAAAAAGGTACAAACCTGGTTCCGTGAATGTAAAGAAAGCTTCAGTAAGTGTTTATGATTGTCGCAGATATCTCCTACAACGGGAAATTAAAAATAAGAAGAGTGGAAAAATATGTTAAAATCAACTCATCATACTATCAGGAGAAGGATTTGAGTCCAATATTTACAGAAGAAATTCCACTTCTTTATCCCAATGATTTTCAAAGATTGAAACTTCATCAAGACAAAGTTACAAGTGATACTTCGAAAACTACCTCTGCATTCCTTGAAAAAACGAAGACTAATACAGATATTGCAAATATACTTTTTCACATATTAATGCGAAGTTACTTGACGTTTCACCCATGGACTATTGTGTCTTTGGTCTGTTAAAAAGAGCACTTTCTAAACCCACCACAATAGATGGACTCTGGAAAGTAGTGGAAGAGGAATGGAAAGCAATATCAATGGTAATTTTACGAAAAGCTCTTGTATCATGGAAATCACGATGCAGACTCACAGTACAGAAAAAAGGTTATTAGATCAAACATTTAAAAAAATAGTCTCTACATTTTAAACATCAATTAAACGATCCCGAAATCTTTTTAAAAATGTGTTAATACCCTCTGTAGCATGATTTCTACATTTAAAATTGCCTATAAACATTTTAGAGGCAAAATGAATTCCACAGTTAATTATGTATTAGAGAAAGAGAATTCAAACAAGATGGAAACATTTTTTATTATACGTTTACGCTGTTTAATTAGGGACAGTCTAATGAAATGCGAACACTTATCATAAAATACACTGCTGCCAAAAGATGCATTGTTATTAGACATCAATATTGCTTAGGATCTGATTGGAGAAATCCAAAGCAAAAAGGCGCAGCTGAAAACAATTGCCTCTTCACTACTCTAGAAATAAGCTAAACAAAAAGTGTAACTGGATTTATATTCAAAGGCAAGCAAAATAAAGAAGAAATGTATGTTTTGTGTTCCCTGGCTGAACATTATAAGTCTCCAGACAACGCTATAAGACCGTTACGCACGATCAGAGCAAAATCATTTAACCTAATCATGTTTGTGAGTAGAACAACATTCGAAATTAAATGTTTTTTTTTTCCTATATTTTTCAAGATGAATAGATAGAGCTCATGAAATAAAAATTTTTCTTTTTGTTATAGCAAAATATTCGCATCAAACACATAAGTCATGTTCATGAGCTATGTGAACAGGATAATAAATATTTATAAAAATTAGAAATGTATCTAGAAAATTCTAACGATGCATACACAGAAAATTATATTCAAGACTATTTAACTATCATCAAATACATTAAGGTCTTGTCAATGATCCATTTTGGTCAAATACATATCCTTCGAAAATAATGCAACTAAAAAATAATAATTTGGAAACTAATTCGGTAAAAGCTTTTTGAATGATAAAAGAAGTAGATATTCTCTAAAATTATTAAGTTTCTTCTTCATCATTATATGTTTTTATTATTCAACCCAAGCTTTTGAAATAAAATATTCCTTATGCAGATGAATCTTAATTTTATCATATTTATGCAAAAAAATAAATCTCTCTCTCGTCAAATACACAATTCATTCAGAAAGAACCTAAAATATAAAACAAATGTACATTTTATATATCTAAAAAATTTCCTTTTGCGTAAGCAAAGAATGAATCTTTCAAATGTAAATTTACCACCCATGAGATTATTTTAATGCTATAAAAGTCGATAAATTTTTAAGAAAAGTGTATTAACGATATTTTAATGAATAATTAATGAGGTATACAGAATATATTTAGAAAGACAATAAATCGGGGATTTAATTGAACAAATAATCTATTCTAGTAATTTTTTGTATAATAATAAAGAACAATTTGTATTATTTAAAAACGACATTCTTCATCAATTCTTTAATAAAGAAGCCTTACGTTCAAGAATTTTTTTTCTTTCAAATAATGAAATTTATAATATTTAACTTAAATTCTTGCATATTTTTTAATTGCAATCCAAATAAATCACTGAATGAAAACATATATTACTTTTAGAAAATTATAAATACCAGAGAAGTAAACGAAATTAAAATTAATTACTATTCAAAATAGTCATTAATTCTGCCAGTTTTCACAGTTAAATCGCAATAGAATAAAATATAAAGTTCCGAGCTAATAGATACGACGTAAGTTTCAAAATTAATACCTGTATATTATCAATATAGCTGTAACTTTGAACACTACTGAGTCTCATATCAATCAAGGAAATTAACCAAATTTCAAGGAAAATACCAATTTTTTGCGCAAAAAATTGGAAGCGGTTTTTTATTTTTAGTCTTCAATAATTGTTAAAACTCATTTCTCTACCACTGGTCAAATAACAAAACAATATAACCATTGCGATTTTCTTCAATAGAAAAGAATGGAACTACATTCATTGAAAAATACTGAATTGTTTTTCTCTTCATTTTTGTAAAGAGAACTATATATATACGAGTATATATATTATATATTGGCAGGTCCACACAAATCAAAGACTTATGATTGCAGTCAATAATAATACGCATATGCGTCTTAGGCTCCAAAAAACTATGCTAACTAACGTCCACTGAATAGTTCACAATATGTCATTCGATACCCCAACAGTGAAATCTACAGTAATTTAAGGAATCGTTACATGCCTTTTACTTGCCGTTACATTTTCTATAAAACTTCTACAAATGGAGTCTTTTTCTATTGATTGATCCTTATGAATATTTTAAACTACTTTCTGTTGACTAAAAAATTGTTTAAATTAGCTTACAATTTTTTTTAACTTAAAAAATATTTTTAAAATATAAGTTAAAGTAAATTATGCCTTGATAACATTTTATATTATTTCAATTTTATATCATTCTACCATGAAAAAATTCAATTAATTACAGCTGAAAATATAATTTCTCATGATTAATTAATTTTATACTTAAAATCCCAAGACGAATGAGAAAAAATATAATTAAAAGAATGTAAATTTGCGTTTATTTTTATTTTTATTTTTTTTTTATTTTATTTTTTTTTTTTTCCTTTCCAAATCAGGTTTAAAATAACAATTTTTAAAATTAATTTTGAGATCCGATGAAAAACAAATAAATAAAGTTAATTGCAATGTTAAACTGAAGTAACAAATTAGATTATTACTGAACCAATTATGTCAACTGGATTAATTTTCTTATCCTTTCAGATATATCTTAGAATACATAAATCGCATTTAATTGTGATTCAGAAAAATTAATATTTTATTACTTATAACTAGATATTTCCTTACTCTAACTAGGTTAAAATTATACAATATATATAAATTTGAAAAAATAAATTTCTGTGATACAGATTTTCTGACATTAATAACTTTATTATGATTAAAATAGGAAAATCTTCAAATCGAACTTAAATGCAACTTCCAAAAAATTCCCCCTTCTTGCAGCAAAAATCATTATTTTTCTCGGGATACAAATTAAGAAGGAAACAATTTCCAATATCAGCAACCGAGTTTAAATATACACAAATATTTTAATTACATAATTGTACTATTTTTATAATTATTCTTGTTAAGAAACTAGTGTGTCTACTTGTTAAGAGATGGCAGCACTAACGAGTTAGTTATTTCTTTAAAATTGATGTTATTTGTTTAGAATTGACCTATTACAATACTTTAAATTTTTATGTGTACATCATATTTTCTAATATAAAACAATATTTAATATATAATTCATAGTAGTGATTTCTGCAATTAATTTGGTAGTCCAAATATTTGAGTTCTTTAAGTAATTTTATTGTTTGAAATATTTTAGTCTCAATTTAGTTTCATTGTTTGAACTAAATTAAAAATAAATATTCGTACGTTTCTTACGTGTGCTTAAAATTTAAGAAATGATAAATTAATTTTATAGAATCGTAATTTATTTATTGTAAAGAAACTTTGGTCACACATTTCTTTAAAAAAAAGTAATTTCTTTATAACAAATAAAATATGAATTTATAGTTTTAATTAAAGAGAGATATATTTAAAAATTAAAAACACAATTTCAAAATACTCAAGGAAACTAATTAACATAATATTAGATTTTTATGAAATAATATTTTAACAAACTATTTTATGTAATTAATAATATTTCATTATATAGCGAGAGGGAAGGATAGAGTGTATTGTAGAATAAACTTAAAAACTAAAAAAATAATTTCGTAAGGTTTCTTTTTTCCAGTTTGTAAATTTCAAACTGTCACCAACCTCCATAAAAATTCTTATTTTTAATTTTGGTTTTTTTATGATTCTGCTTAAGAAAATTTTATAATCAAATTTAAGGAGAACTAAAATTAATTTTCTTTAAAATTTAATTTTCCTTACATATTTCATTTAAATTTTTCATTAACGCCGAAATAGTATAGAACAAAGAATTCTGCTGTTTATTAAAGACAAATTTGAGTATCTTCAAAGAATCTTACAGGTGTAAAACAAAATTCTTATGAAATAAATATAAATATTCTGATGCATTCATGTATATACAAATGTCGCTTTAAAATTTATGTTATAAGCCAAACAAGAAGTGAAGAAAATAGGATTTGAAAATATGAAATAAATCAGAATCTCGTTTTACAAACTTAATTTACGAGCACTCATGATTTCTCATGCAACTTTCGTTTCCGTTTATGTTGTACCATCTGACTTTTTCAATTTTTCTGTATTTTTTTTTTTTTTTATTTTGTGGTAGAGAAACTTTGAGACTTTTTAATTGGAGATTCGTATATCTTTGGAATTTTAGATAACTAATTGATCTGCAGTTGAAATCTCGCATTTTTTAATGGTAATCGAGCCTTCATGTGGCAGTTCTTTCACCTAACCAAATTCCAGCCCATGCATCAAAATATAATAGATAACTTATTTTTCATATAATACAGTCTTGTGAAATTTACATTCTATGTGCAATATAAGTCGGTCTGTTTGAAATCATGTTGCAGAAAATATTACATCGTATATCTATTAATATTCAGGCTTTATTAAAAAAAAACCACGATAACTGTAGAAAATTAAGAACATTTACTTGAAATCTTGAGTCAAAACGAGTTACTCATTTAAGAACTTCGAACAAAAAAGCCTACTGTTGCCCGAATTTTTTTTTTTTTTTTTTTTTTTTTTTTGGTGTTTTTGAATGATTACTCTGATGTAATTTATAGCTAACATGTATAAGATAACTAAATAATCGACAACACATAATGAATAAGAATAAAAAAGATCTTTCAGGTATCAAACAAGAAGAAAACGACATCGTGCTGCGACTGTCTTCAAGGCAATGTAGAGGACTGGGTCACAAGCCGGAGGTAATTTTTGGAGAAAAACAATAAAATGTTTTTTTACATCGAAAAGAAAATGGAAATTTTGGTTTAAAAAATATAATTTTTCAGCATAAAAAATAGAAATACTTTGCCTAATTTTTCATAAATTAAGTAAAAGTAAGAATTGTTTTAAGCATAAATTTTACTTTTTATATGTTTCTTATACAGAGAATACAAAGCAATTTTTTTAAAGAGATTACAATTTGATAAAAATTATTTTTAAATAACTTATCTTCCTATTTTTACGAGCTTTCGTTTTTAAAAACTATTCTACTGTTTTTCAAAAGTTCGTAAAAAAGGAAGCACCAACTCTATTCAATCATAGTAAGATAGTTCCATGCAATTTTTGATAAAAGGTAAAATGATGACGACGAAAAAGCATCATCTTACTATGATTTTAAATTAACGTTAAATCAGTAAGAATTTATGCATATAATGTATACAATAAGCATCTAGAGATGAATGAGCATCTTAGCCTATTGTATTCAGATTCATAAGAATTGAAATTCTTATCAGGATGAACACCCATGACGGCTGTAATCCCCAATGTTTGCCATACGAATCATGTGTTTATCGATCACTGTACCTAACAAACGCTACAGAAAATGTTAATTCATTACAATACATCATTGTGTGTGGATCATCTTCCATTTACAAAACCATTCATGAAAATTTACATATGAAAAAAATTGTTTGCTTCTGGACTTCATAGTTAAACTGAATTCAGGAAAGTTGACTGTATCAGAATCAGTGGCAAAATTTTAAAATTACTTAAAGATAGCGATCATCGCTTCATTTCTACAATTGAAACATGTGATGAAACGTGCTCGCTATTTTTTGACATTCTAACACCTTAGGAAAGGAAAGTATGGATCTTTATAGAAGATTCTAATCCCACAATACTGAAAAAATATGATATGAAAACGATAATATGTGTTCTATATTTCAGGGCTATTCGAATCCATCGAACTAGCAGAACAAAAGGTACACAAAGCTAACTGCAATACTTGTAAATAATGTCTTTCAGAAATTTTTAAAAAGTAACTGTAACCGGACTAATGCTCGACCATGGTATCTTCTCATTTAGCAAGAGTGACAGTTGAGTTTCTGGCAAAAAATCACATCACAATGATAGAACCCTAATCACTTGATCTAACTTTGCCCATTTTTTTAATCTAAAATAAAACTTGAAAGACATCCTTTTCGTTCCGTGGATGATGTGATATATGATTCAAACTTGAGCCATTTCCTCTTTGTACTCAAAGTGTATTGATGCTAAAATGCAACAACTTTGAACATTTCTAAAATTTTCATAAATGCAACTTTAAATACCTAGGTGCACAACAAAAATTTTTGAATGTCTTTTTTGTATATACAGAGAGCAAGAGTAGTGTAAAATAATTTTTATAATGAAATTAAACTTTCCATCTCATTTCCTTCTGTAATTTTCTGTGTTTTCAATTGTCGTATTATTCTGCATAGAAAAATTTTAGAAGACTGCGTAAGATTACCAAAAATAGCTATATTTATTATATGTTTGATTCTACAACATAATATGGTGCAATTATTTTTGTTGTCTACTTATTCCTCACTTATTGTGATCTCATAAGGTAGTGAAGCTAAAAATTCAACATGATCAGATGTGAAACAGAAATTTTTATCCACAAACTATCTTTAATTAAGTAAGTCATCATTTTTATTAAACTTTTATTGAAAATATTTTTAATAAATTATTTTATATAAAGATATAATAAATTCAAATATGGAAATTAATACTTAAGTATTTTAATTTACATTTAAACTTCAGAATTTGCATATGGCACCAGAGACAAAAGATTTTTTAATGTTCTATTATAATCAAAACATACTTCTAAAACTTTTCAGTGCTACAGATATATTTTATTTAAATCAATGACTTTTTTTTTACTCCTAATGCCCGCCTATTACTAGGATATTCCACCATTTTAGCACAAGTGCTGAAAGAGTTTATAG
>JAPDSC010154922.1:11272-31323 GCA_026290005.1 Latrodectus geometricus
CCATTTTAGCACAAGTGCTGAAAGAGTTTATAGTGAAGCACCCAATGAGTTGTCCCGAAAGTGGGTGGCTAAATTTTGTCTTATTCATTTTAGAAGAACGGACCAAGCAGTCAAAAAGTCACCCAAGACAAAAAATAAAATTAAAAACTCATAAAACTCAACAGTTTAGCATTTAAAAATTTTATGTATTCATTTAAGAAAAGCTTATACATAATTTTGATCTAATAAAAATTACTTAAGGTTGAGAAGTTTTTTCTATTTATAAAAAAAAATAAAATGTAGAAAAACTTGAATTTTTTTAAAGTATAGAAAAAATTTGAGTTTTTCACTACATGCTTAAAAAAATTCAAAATCATTAGAGCCAAATATGAAAAGGGATTTCTCTATTATCTTTTTAAAATTGATACCTAGGTTTAAAAGCCTTATTAAACCCTTCTTTGCATAATGGTGGAAATATCCATCATAACCTATAATGCCCAAAAATTATATAAAAGAACAAGTTCACTTTAAGTTGATCGTGTTTGGATACCTTTTTAATGTCCATTGCATAAAAAGAAACATAGCTGTCAAAAATAAACAAGTGTCATTATCAGTGAAACGAGCTTAAAGTTGTCTCATTCCGCTGTTTGTTGTAGTTGCAATAAACGTATGATTTCGTTTATAATTTTGTTTTATTATATTAGAGTTTCTATTGCTAAAAAATTGAAAATGAGTGGAAGAAAGGTTTGTAACACGTGTTTCTGTTATTTTCCTCTTTTATTTCTATTTAGTACTAAGCTAATGATCTAAATTTGGATGATGATGGAAATTTTTAGCATATTGTTTTTTGCTAAATTTATACTATAAATATATACTAAGATTTTTTTAACCCTTTTTCCTTTAATTTTGAACATGAATTATATCAACTTGATTAATTTCACCAATAAAGAAAAAATCATGCAAAGAAGGGTTAAGCAGATAGAAATAAAATGTTATTCTCAATTTAAAAATTTGCAAGAGGAAAACGGGGTATTATCTTTTATCTGAGATTTTTAAATTAAATTTAATTGTGCTCCCTATTTTGCTCTTATGTAGCTTAAAAATGACAAACATCTTATTTATAAACTATTATTTTGCGTGCGTATCGGCCCATGGTACTAATTTTTTTTGGTATAATTATTTATATAATAAAATATTTTCCACAATTTTTTTGTAATAAAATATTTATACATGAAATTTAATCATAAAAAGTTTAATTTCTGCTTATTAAAAATAAGATATGAACATACTTTGAATAACATTAATCATTTTTGATATTATATAACGTTTCTCGTATTTCTTACAGCATCTGGCAATGCTTATTTATTTTTAGAAACAAATAATATAAAATTAACATTTTTATTTCATAGCTATTAGAATTATGCGAAAATATAACATGTTTCAAAATAATACTTTTTAGGCGCATTCACATCATTTTTTTTTAAATTAAATATCTTGCATAGAAATCTGTAAAGGCAATGAAATCTCGATTTATGCATTTATTAGAACTCTTTCAGGGTAATGTATCCAATATCTTTATTTTATTATTATAGAGTAACTTTTGTTTTATTCAATTCATAATGATTTAAAAGTTCTTAAAAACATTAAAAAAATTTAAAACAATAGAAAGAAATGATGTTGTTGTGTTTTGCCTTTTAGAACTTGTTGAAGAATTTAGTACAGAATTTCGCCAACAGATTACAGCACCAACGAAACTATAAAATATATATATATATTTTTTAATTAACGAATAAAGTTTAATTTACAAATATTTCTGCACATATTATTGTTTCACCATCATACATTAAGTCCCTATTCATATTTATGCGTATTACAAATCTCCTTGTTATAAATTTAAATGAAACTAAGAAATCACACGGAATCTCTCATTTTGTCATGTTTAATTTGGTTTGCTGATTGAATGATTATGCTAACGCAAAATGCATTGTTAATGTATGCATAAAAATATGTTATTCTTTAAATTTATTTAATTTTATCAAATATTAAATATTAATAATTCTTTATTTATTATAACATTAGTTTTTTTATAATCACATTTCAATCAGAATAAATTCAAAATAAGAAAGACTTAATTTTAATTTATTCTAGTAACAATATTACAAAAAGAAGACATTTTCCTTGTATTTGTTACTTATTACACTCAAAGTGGCAATTTCTTTTTTCCTTTGACGAAAAATGGAGAAAATAATATTTTTATTGATTTATACCTAAGAAACATTGCATCATGTATATTATAGTTTGAATGAATTGCAGAACTTCAATAACTTCAGAATTTTAGTAACTTCAGAAGAATTCATATAAAAATTAAGAAAAGTATTTTAGAGCAATAATTCAAAAGTGAGAAATGGGAAACAATATTTTATTAATATAAATTGAACAAAGTAAAGGGAATGAAGTTAATAATTTCACAAAAAAGAAAAGGATTGAAACGTAGGTAAAATTGGAGAGTCAAACTCAAAAAAATTAGTGCAATTAAATTTATTAGGAAATCTTCCTAAATCATTATTTATTTTATCTAAAAAAATATATAGGTGTTTAATATCTGTAATGGAATCGGATTTTTGCTTTACACTATAATGCTACATGTTTTCTAAATGTATCAAAAATTGTAATCGACCAACTTATCAAAAAATTACTTGAAAACATGCAGAACTATAATGCTTCATGTGGAGAGTTTTCCAAGCATTTTTTCTTAGTGACACTGTATTCGAACAAATATTTTACAATCTATCTTTGACATTAATTTTAAAACCTAAATTCTATTCTTAATTTGTGGCAGATTTATCTTAAAAAATTAATTTTCATAAATTAAGTATAGTTCATTAAATATGTTCATTGAAAATGTTATTGGATAATACATTTTGAACATTCATAACATTGGTGATACACGTACCTTTACTCATTAATTTACATCAGTTTAGTGAGAACTGAACATATGTCTCTAATATTAAAACACAATTACAGAAATTCATATGATTTTTACCATCTAACATCACAAAATTCCATTTTTAATTTAGTTTTTCCATAAATAAAAGCGAATGGTAAAATCAATATCACACACATAGTTACTAATTGTAATCAAGGAATTGAGTGTGTGGTAGTGATTATAATTTTATAATATAACTTATGCATTAATTTTAACACAACAGTTATACATAGAATTTACCGAGGGGTCCTTCTAGATATTTGTTCAAAATTAATATCGTACTTGCATATGTACTAACTGTTGGAAGTATATATATTGGAAAGTAAAAACAGAATGGAAAAGAATTATAGCTTCTATGTTAAATTTAACTTTTATGATATTACTTTTAATCCTTTTGAGCTCCATGAAATTTTCAATAACTTGTTTAACAAATCCTAAAAATTATTTAAAATTTCAAAATTTTTGTAACACATTGAAGACAACCCTTGTAAACGATGTTACGTGACATACTAGTCCATAGCGTTCTTTATTAGCTATTTTGATTAGTTATTTTGCTGGAAAACCATGCTTCATATGAATACAACTCATAAGATTATCCAAATTTATTTATTGTTTATTGTAAGTTATAAAAGGATAACATGTTAAACATACTGTACACTCAATAAAGTATTCATGAGGTATACAGCAATAAGTTTCGAAAAAATTTTTAATCAAACAACGATGAGAAAATTTTTATCAACTTAAATCATGAAACTTAATGCCAAAATATACCAAATCTATTCAACTAATTATAGCTTTTTCACTACTTTCAACCAATTTATTAAAATGTTTCAGCTTTTTTAAAATCCATGAAAATTTATTCACAATTATTAAAAGTTAGAAAGAAAAATTGAGTCACATTGAGAGAAAACATTCTATTCTAAATGCAATTAAATTAAGTTTAGTTAATAGGTGTGTGTTAATTTCTATTTCATTTCAAACATTTTTACGTCTTTCATAAGCATTGGGAAACAGACAGAAAGCTATTTAGTTTTATTTTCTGAAAATAAATTAGTTTATTAAAAACTAATTGAGAGAAAACATTCTCCTGTATTTCCTGTACTCCCTGTGTTTCACCATTTCGATACAGGGAGTAAAGAATGTATTAGATTTTATTTTTGGAATGAAAGAGGAGATAGTTCCTTCAGATACAGTAACATATAGGCTCAATAGAAAATGTTATGAACTATATTCCATAACCACTTATTCCAACAGTGGAACAGAGTACAGGTAAGGACAGTACAAACTTTATGTCACACAACGTTAATTCGCACATATACCAGAGAAGCAGTTATTGAATCTCACTTTTAAAAATAACATAATTACTAGTCTGAATTTCTCAATAACTTCACTCTTATAAATCACTTCACTTAAATCCAGGTGGTCACTGAGTGAGTCTATCCATCCATTCATCGTACAAGTTTAGAGCGCCATCTATCGGCAAAATGAAGAGCAGATTTTCTTTACACACATGAATATGTAAAAAGATCCATTCAATCATTTATGTTTTTGGCCCATGTTTTGTCAGTCATTAAGGTTCACATATAATTTTCAAAACATGTTAATGTGCATTTAAGTTTCATTTATTAAATAATTTTTTTAGATTTCCTATAATCAAATATCACATTTCTTTTTCTTATTCGTAATTTGTTTACATATATTTATGCTCCAAACTGCTATCTGAACGCTTAAAACTCTGGCCAGCGATTCAATAGTTCTTTCTCATCTTGAGTATGAATGCTTGTAGTAGTTCTATTTTAAACTGTTGTGCTCCTGGTCTAATTATTCTTCTTGAGTAAAAAATGACGTTTATGAGTTAAACAAACTCTATCCTAACGATATTTAAATATCTCTCTTTGCTAAGAGCATCAGAACTCAATGAGATATCATATTAATGAGCGCAAAAATTCCTTCCTGACAATTTCGAGGTAAGTAAAAATATGAGAAATATTTTGAACTAAATGATTAACCTTTCTGAATTGTGTCTTAAAATATAGGGCAATTCAGTTTGGTTTAATCTTTTGGAAAAAATTATCTCACTAAAATCATTTATAATATTGTTTACAATGCACACACACACACACACACACACACACACACACAATTTAATTTTATAGTAAAAATATACATTCAAATTATATCAGCTTTTATTTGTAATGTACAAATTTTTGAAATTTATGTTCAAACTGCAGTTTGGTCTAAAACATATTCCCTACAAATTTACAATATCTATTTACAAGAATGTTTCTCTAGAGTTATTTTAATATTAATTAAAATAACGATGGCGAACCATTTTGACAAGTCGGCCACATACACACAAATATTGTTCATTATTTTTTTAACTTAAACACGTGGGTTCCTAAATTAGTATCACCTTTTGGAAGATGGTGACGAGAAACGGAGAGAAGCAATTTTGAACCAATGATTTAAGAAAGAAACATGATAGTTCATTCCTAATTTAATCTCACTTTTAAAATCCTTGAAAAACCATATGTTTTTATTTTATTTTTGCAATTAAAAAGCAAAAAAATAAGTGTTTAGAAGTACACATTATTGGGAGGATACATTAAGTTAGCGCACCAAGGGACACCATCACTGCCACGTCACCTTCACATTGACCACTTGAATGAATAAAGAATGAAATAGGCTTTATGAAATATTCTTCTTTAATCCTTTAAGTACTGAATTATTTGAAAACTATATTGTATTGAAGTAAGCAAATGATGAATCCCACATACACATTCGTCAAATGTACGCAAAGGATTAATAAACATAGTTGATGATACATTTACATGTAATGAAATTGATTAAATTATTTTCAATGAGTAATCTTAGACATTTTGAGATCATTTATATCTATGGGGTTCTTATTCCTTATTCATTTATTAGTTTCTATTAACTATTATTTTGCCGTCAATACATTTCTGCTTTTATCTTTTAAATATTAGGAGGAATAACTTTTAACACCTTCTTTGCATGATTTTTTCTTTATTGGTGAAATTAATCAAGTTGATATAATTCATGTTCAAAATTAAAGGAAAAAGGGTTAAAAAAATCTTAGTATATATTTATAGTATAAATTTAGCAAAAAACAATATGCTAAAAATTTCCATCATCATCCAAAGTTAGATCATTAGCTTAGTACTAAATAGAAATAAAAGAGGAAAATAACAGAAACACGTGTTACAAACCTTTCTTCCACTCATTTTCAATTTTTTAGTAATAGAAACTCTAATATAATAAAACAAAATTATAAACGAAATCATACGTTTATTGCAACTACAACAAACAGCGGAATGTCACAACTTTAAGATCGTTTCACTGATAATGACACTTGTTTATTTTTGACAGCTATGTTTCTTTTTATGCAATGGACATTAAAAAGGTATCCAAACACGATCAACTTAAAGTGAACTTGTTCTTTTATATAATTTTTGGGCATTATAGGTTATGACGGAAATTTCCACCATTATGCAAAGAAGGGTTAACAAGAAATATGTAGACTCAAATATTCATGAAACTGTACTAGCAAATTTCAGGGGCTGCTTTAGCCTATTTGGTTAGGACGTTCGTTCTTATAGTCGGAAGATAGTGAATTCGAATCCCGACTCAAAGATCCGTCGGGTTCGCTAATGGTGGCTGCTGCACGTTAAAAAATCGTAGTTTTAATGTCCTCAATTTGAAATGATACCTCTGGGGGCGGCAAGTCTAGTCTAAGTCTTTGCTTCAATAATATGAGGACTCCCACCCAACTACTTCCACTAACTGTCAGAGCAGGGTTAGGTACAGTGAAGCATGGTGGTGCAACAAGAACTAGCAAGGAAGTTTCTTATTTGATTGAAATAAAATTGTTTGCTAAAGAATCCCATACATTTAATGTTTTCTATTTTTAAGATAGGATCATTAATATCTGGTTTATTTTTTAATGATTTTTTAACTTAAGAAATATAAGTTCACAAATTTATTTTTTCACGCTGTGGAAAGTTCAAATTCAATTAATTCCATTTCTAAATCATGGTTACTTAATTATATAAACTGGGCAGACTATTGCCCATAATTTTTGAGTGTTTAAATTAATGTGAAATGTATTTTAAAAACTTTATTATTGGGAAACTTTATTTCCAATCTAAATGAATAAAATATTTTTTATTGTATTTTTTTCTCCAATTCTAATATAAATTCAATTTCGAACATATTTTTGTAATAGAAAAAATGTTACACAAATTTTACGAAGTGTCAACATGTTCAAAGTTTTTGCGAATACCTCATATTTAGTCATAAATATTCTAATGTTACTAAGCATCTCATTAAGCTATTCGCAAATTTTTCTGTAGTTTTATTTTTTTAGAGCAGGGGTCGTCAAACTTTTTTGATCATCGCCCCCTATATAATTTTTCGAAATCTCCATAAACCCCCACAAAGGTAATTTTCAGGTAATTAAATTAAAACTATATATTAGTCTAAACATTTAATAACTCAGAAACAGTAAGTAAAGTAGCTACAGATTTTTTACTTCTTAATGAGATGAGTGTGCCTGGTGTTTCTTGGCAAGGTTCGCTATATTAGGTTCGAAATTAGTCACTTTTAACCGTAAATCCCCTCGAAGCTCCATTTTTAATTTATTTCTGTTTTTAGTTAAAATTGAATTAACGTGACTGAAATCGGCTTCAACCATATACGAACTTGGAAACGCCAGTATAAATGGCTGAGCCATTTCGTAAAGTTTCACATATTTTTGATTTATATTTATATTAGTCCAAAATTAATGTATTGTCAAATTTTTAATAAGCGTTTTTGCTTCAAGATCGGACAATAGTTCAGTAAGCTCATCTTGTATGTTGATGTCGACGTTATCAATTTGCACCGAAAATGGCGCAATAATCCAATCAGGGATGTCAATGTTTTCCAAATCAACAAAACGCAGTTTAAAATCGTGCTTAATTTTTGTAAAAATGATTTGTATATATTTCCAAGTCTTCTTCTTTTATTTTTAATTGTTGCAGATTTGAAAAATACTTATCCTTACGTAGCAATGAAGATCTAAATAAATTTAATTTTACTTGGAAGCCTAACAGAATTGTCCGAGCTTGGATAACTGTTACATCTATTTCTTGCAGTTTTGTTTGAACGTCATTAAATTTTCCAAATAAGTCTGCTAAAAAAAAATATGGTTCTTATTGTTTTGGAGTACAGTGCTTAGAACAGGATTTATTTCGTTCAGAAATTCTGTCGTGGAGTTAAATAAATTGACGAGCCGTTGCAAGTATACACCTCTAGACAACCATCTAACCTCGGTGTGCAGAAGTAATTGGTTAAATAACTCATTGCTTTCCTCACAAAGTTTGGCAAATAATCTTGATTTAAAAGGTTCAGCTTTAGTTTGATTAATAGATTTAATACAAAACTGTTTTTAGCTCCGAAACTACTGTGTTTTCTATTTCTTCGGCCATTTCGTCAATACGCCGTTTTACAGAATTTGTACTTAATGGCAAAGACTAAAACATTAGTAGAGTCTTTTTTCATCACATTCTCAATGACGTCTTTAATTACAGGTACAACAATTCCTTCTGCGATTGTGTGGGGTTTTCCCCTCTTTGCTATATTAAGCGAAATCTTGTACGAAGCAATTAATCCTCCTTCATTTTCAAATTCAGTAGACTGTTTCATAAAACTTTTTAGAGTATTTTGAAAAATTCTAATTCTTCATTTTTTTTTTTTTATCTGAATGAAGCCTTTCAAGATGATCTTTCATTTTTGACGGTTTCATGTATTCATTTCCAAAAGTTTTTTCACATATAAGACACATAGAAATAGTTTCATTCGTCGGTGAACAGATAAATCTAAATTTTAAGTAATCCAATGAATAATACCGATATTTCTTTTTAGATACTGAAGCTGTCTTTTTAAATTAGGGCTCTGTAAATAAGTTAAAATTAAGTTGGTATATTATACTAATCCACATTATTAAGGCTTACCTTATCACAAGTAACAATAATTAAAATTAATATCAAAACTAAACGAATAGTTTTATAGAAACAATAACTAATTATCCAATGGTAGGTATAATAGTAGTAATAATGACACTACAAGCATTTAATACTGTTCACAGTTAACAAAGATAGCTGAAAATGCATATGATATTTGCGTTTGTAGCATCCAGTGTAGAATTGGACAAGCGCACATATGCAAGGCTCGTATGGTTTGCGATGGAGACAAAGGGCGAACCAACGACAAGATGCGTAACTGCCGTATAAAAAAGAAAAAATTTAAAACCACGCACATAAAGAAAACGGAGTACTGAAGATTCCCTTTGAGCTTAATGCATAGAAAGCCAACGGCAGTGTCGTCGCTCGCCAAGTCTGCGCCAAAGGCTCCTAATTGGTTGATGGGTTCGCCAGAAAGAGACACGGATAAGCCTCAACCACTCTTCTGGCTACATACTATGAGTCCTGCAAATTACAAAACTGGTCACAAGGTCTAGTTATGACGTCACGGTATACATACGAAAACACATAAGGAAAAAAGGGGCATTGTTTTCTGATTTATTATTTTATTTTCTTTAAAGAATATACTATTAAGTCAATTATAAAAATATTTTAAATTTTTACTTACGCAGTTAGATATGTGTGATTTGCGTGTATGTGTGATTGACTCGAAGGAAAAAGTTCCTTCGAGTCCCAATAGACCCCCATTCGACCCCTTGAGTCAGATAGACCCCTACTGTTGTTAAATAGACCCCTAGGGGTCTATATAGACCACTTTGGCGACCCCTGATTTAGAGGAAAGAAATTTTAAGTGATGTTGCATAAGAGATTAAATCAATTGAAAACAAGTGTTTTGTTTTCATTTAAAAAGTTTTGTTTCTAATGCACAAACATACTGCTTAAAAACATGATCGCAACTGAGCTATCGAGAATGCTATAAGTGAAACTTAGCACTCCGTTTTCCCTAATAGTCGAATTCTCATTTACATGAAATTATTTATTAAGTATTATATTTATTGATTAATTATTTATGAATAATAATACTCAATGAACAATATTAATCTTTCCATCCACACCATATTTTTCAGACTTTTCTGTCTAATGTGGTCTAGAAATGATATTTTTTAATGACAACCATAATATGAGTCTGAACATTTAAAATATATTTAAAAGAAATTTTTAAAGTAATTAAATACGCAAACAAGTGTGGATGAAAAACAACAAACAAGTAATAATCATGAATTAGCTTACCATCATTTTAAGTCACATAATTATTATCTAAAATTATAGTCGGACAGAAAATTACATTAAATTTCTCCTCCGTATTTTGTTAGATTAATTATTTTTAAACGCGTCACTTTTGAAACCAAGGTTAATATAAGATTTATTTAACTAACTGTAAAAACTAAAAATGTTTTTGACTTTAATAAAAAAAACTATATCCCCTTAAATGTGATTCAAAAAAATCAAATTTTTAAATTATTTCATACAAATATGAACAATTTGACGAAAATTTAGATTGGTTTAATGTGTTTTTGTTTACTTTATACTGAGGAGGAATTATATGAAGCATTCGGATGCCATCTTTTTTAAAAATAAATGAGTAAAAACTATTTTTAAAAAGTAATCTTAATCAGTTATTTAAATGTATAGCTTATATTTACTTTAAAAAATTTAAAAATATTAAACCTTTACGGAAAATAAAAAATTCCCTAATTGTGAAATTTATTTTAGAAGCACTATCATAAACATTGAGGATTTATCATGTAAACATTTATCCTGAAAATGTAAGGTTTTGAGATTAGAAATAAAATAAATATAAAATTATATACATCATTTCTTTTTTGTGTAGTAAAATTTCAATTCATATCATTAATATATAGGTACATTAATATTGTGTGTGAAATTCATAAAAACAATTAAGATTCAAGTTTTAAATATGTAAACAACAGCAGAGAGTAATACACGATGAAACATCTGTTGGACGTTGGTCAACAGATGTTACTTACACATTCGGCATCAGGTATTTATATATTAATTTTTTATACTTTCTATAGTCTTTTCATTTTTTTACAATAAAAAATAAGTTTTACAAAAATTGACTTAAAGGTCATTTGAAAACCATTTTTGGATCTGACTCGCAGATCATAAGTTCACCGCCAGCGTTCTAGTTATTATAATCAAAATATTTTATAATCTAAAAATATAAAATATAAACTTATTTATTTGTAGATTAAATGTAATTAATTATTATTCGTTTAATTTATGGTCTTCTCCATATATTGCTGATAAATGCTAAGTAAAGCAAACAGAAGTGTTTGAAAGAGATTAAATAATAATTAGTCTTAATTGCGCACTTCTGACTTTCTTAAAAACGTTTTCTTTGCTATTACATTTCACTGGTCATTAGTTTTTTATTTCTCCTTCCTCCTATTTTAAACATTTTTAATAATTTACAAAAAAAAGGCTTCATCATTCTCTTAAAAATGTAGTCTTTCACTACGGCTCTAAATATTCGAAAATCATCACCAAGGAGTGAAACAAAAATCAATGAAGAACAAGTTAAACACTTCGTATTTTTGATGAATTCATGCCTCTCTGAAGGCTTTGTAACACCAATCGCCGAAATTTGTTACTCGCAAAATGTGTAACAAACATTCTAAAAATAATTTACCTTAGCGAAGGTCTTGATGTATCGTCCAAATAAGGACTATGGTAACAACAAACATGTACCACACAATTTTTCTAAAAAAAAAATTCAAACATCACACAACAGCAAGTAATTTTATACAATTTACAATTTTGGTACTTAAATTAATTATTAAAATTTAACATATTTTTCAAATTTATAAGCAACAATTTGCCTTAAGAGAACAGGAAAAATATATGTTAAGCAAAGTGTCATTTTGATTCGTCTTCTGCTAACTGCAAAATGCAATGAGTTAGTCAAGTTTTGTCAGTAGTTCATTCACAAGTTGCTGCTACCTAAATTAATTTTTACCATACAAAGAAAGATTGATTGTATGGAAATACAGCTCGAAGTTTACTCAAATAGTATTTATTTAGCAAATAAATTGTGCTATTTAATTAGCTGAGCCATATAGTTTAACTAATTTATCAGCATTTTTCATGAAAATACATCCTCTCTCTCATTTCCTGTTAAAAATTTGTTTGTAATAAGTTTGCTGACAAGAGAGTGGATTTATTTTGTCTGGATTTGTTGCAAGGATACATTCTCAATTGCATATTTCCGTTGATAAGAAAGCAGCTGAACTCTCCAACATCTGCATTTGATGGCACCTTCCTCTCCACGCCACACCCCAAAATTAGTAGACTTCAACTCTAAACATCATTTAATATGTATAGACAAGCGCAACATGATGTTTTGTCTGGGTAATGTAAAATTAACAAACTTTTGCTCACACTAGAATGACGACTTTTCTCATTTCACAAACATAAATGTTGATGACTGTTGATTACATTTAGATTCACATATTTATTCAATTTCTTTTGAAATTTCTTGTCTTAAAAACAATCTGCTATTTTTCTTTTTCAACATTTTCAAAATTGTTCATTGGTTTAACATTCAATGCTGGATTTTTCTCAGTTTTTTCAGACTTCTTTCCTTTTATTCTAAATTCCTTGTACTTTTCTATATTCAATTTGCTTATTTATCTTTGGATACTTCATAAATATTCAGATAATTAAGATATTTTGTAAATAAATATACTTAATTCTTCCGATTTATCTGTCTCTTTACCAAGTATATTTCAAATAGAATAATTTTTGTGATATTTGGAGCTGAGTACAAATAGTTTTGTTTCGCAAAGCATGAATTGTTAAATTCAAAAGGAATAGTTTTATTTTTCCTACGTAGATAGGTCATTAAAAGAAATTGGTGCTGCAATATTATACATGAAATAATTCTTTTTTAGCACACTTAATGAACATAACTTAAAAACATTTTAATTTGAAAATTATTTTTAAAGAAAATTTATTAAGCTTAAGCGGAAAACCAAAACTACAATATATATTTAAAAAGTTATTGAAGAATTAAAAAAAATAAAAAAAATTAAACAATTTAATAGTTCCAGTACGTCGTCTAAAATTATTTTTATAAAACAAACTTTATTAAAAGCTTTTGCTCAATTGAATATCGTAGCCTTTAAGAAACCGGAAAATCAAATTCAGTTTGAATTACTCAGGTACGCAAAACCAATGTTTTACAAATACCTCAAAACATTTCACCCATTCAAATACATACGAATCCAATTTTTGTTGTACTTGCATATGTACAACTTGCTATGTACTTGCTATGTACATAAAAATCAATACTTTATCTATCAAAAATAGTGTATTTAATTGAATCTAATTTATGCACTCAAAAATGTCAAAGGTCAAATTCATACACTCAACAGCTACATAGACTAGAAATAACAACTTAATTTTGACTCCGTCCGACTACAAACATCCATGCCCAAAGTGGAATTCAAACTTATGAACTGTTGAATGGAAAGTTAGAAAGTTAAGTTGTCAGAGTTCTATGGCAGATTTCTTACTGCATTGATATCTAGGAAATACTGAAATATTAGTTTGGGGGAAAAGAAATCCATTATTTTTACGTGAACTTCATGTAACTTCTTTTGGATTCACTTTGTAAAAAGGTTTAAAACAGCTTTCATGTAGATTTTTAGGTCTTGCGCGTTACGACTGCTGACATGCGGTTAACTTCGATCATTTTTGATATTTTGTAGACATTTTCGACGATGCTGTATCCACATGCGAGTTGCATCTCTAACATCAAAAATACCCGAACGGAATCGACGAAACAAAAATTGTACGTAACTGGTTGTTACAGTCTTCTATAGGACGATAAACACCTTTCACAATTTTAGCCACCCGGCTAGCTTTTTCGCCGTGACAAGAGTAAAACGAAAATGTATCGAATTTTCTGTTTGTTGTCTTCCATTTTTAAAACCTTGTACTCGTAACTGAATTAATCAAACAAAAAACCGCAAGAGGATATTTTAGTGTCAAATGTCACCTTTCCAACGAGCATAAATCTAAAATTGTTTGATAGATACCTCACGAGATATTATTGATCACTACAGATATCTACCGAAAAAATAATGGATTACTTTTTCCCCAAACTAATATTTTTCTATATTTTTATATGTACTTAATAGTAATTTTTACTGAATTTAAATTTTTAGGAAATATTTTTAGACCTTTTTGAAAAATCGACATAAACCAGCTCAATGAATATATTATATTTTACGGAATTAAACCATTATTTCAAAAAGTCAAAACAGAGTTGCAGTTTTTAAAATATTATTCATATTGACTAACTATTCAATATTTAAATATTCAGATATCAATAAAAATGCTCAATTGTTTTTAATTGAAAGTTAAATTATTTCAATTAAAATTTAATTTAAAGTTAAAAATTAAGCGTGAAAGAAAAATGTAAGTTTAATTTTATTATAATTAAATTTTTAAGGAAAGTTTACTTATAAAATTATAATTATTTAAACTAGTTTACATTTATAAAAATAAGCTATATTTGCTTCAACTACTTTTAGTTAATTGTCATATAAATTTTTATATTAAATACAATGATATTGAATAATTCAAAATTTAACATTTTCTCTCACATATACTATTAATTTTTTCTTTTCTATTTCAACTTCAGGAAGTCTATTTTTGCACGTTTTGATGAAGCCCCAAAATATTTTAAATAGTATCATTTACAACTTCAGACTAAATAACCTAAACTCAGTAGTGTGATAGCCCATTTTGTGATAGCCATTAGTAGGCTTTTGCCCACTAATGGCCCAGGTATCGCCATTAGTGGGGAAATGCTTACTAATGGCCATACCTGTTTCATTGACACAAAGTTAACTGCCATGTGAAGCATATGTTCCTGATATAAGTGGTCAGCCGGACCACCTATACCTGGGATATATGCTTCTACTCTTAGTGAAACGGGGAACCTCTGGTCTTGAGTTCCCACACATGCTTGGTATTCAGTTATATCGACGCACTGGAGGAAAGGCTACGTCGACCTTGCTCAACCGAGGATCGAACTTCGGACCTCTGCCTTGGGAGTGCTATGCGCTACTAATAAGCCAATGAGTTTCTTCGCAGCTTTAAGTTTATATTTACATTTTTATAACTTAAATATCATTCATTAATTTCTCATTTAACCACTTATAGGGATATTTTACAAATGATGTTATGCTAAAATTTTTTGGGTTCCCGATTTATTTATTAAAAGTATATTATGTAACTTGCTTTAGTTGAATTTATCACCTAAAATCAATTTAATTTTTATGGCTAGTTTTTATGGTAAATTCATTTCCCACTGAGCACTAGGGGCTGATCAAAGGAACGATCTTTTATTTCTTTATGTATGGCATTAAAAAATTTATAAGTTATACAAATACTACTCAATGAATTTTGAATATATATATATATATATATATATATATATATATAATTTGTATTAAAATACCAGTATCCCTAAAATCCTTTTTATAAATTTTGATATGGAATTAGTTGTTATGTTCAGATCCCTTTTCCTCTTTTTTTACACCTCTACTATTGTTTAGTTGTGAATCAGTAAATCTATATTTTTGTTCTTCTCGATTGAAAATTCATTACCTGCTTCATAATGGGATCTTCAGTGTCACTTGAGAAAGCAAGAAATAATTCAACAGCTTTCTCTGATGAATAATTTTTTGTATTCTATACTTTTGTAAAATACTTATAAAAATAATTTAATTACAATACATAAAAGTTTTCCATTGGGTGTAAAACACAAGAAACTGCGAAATACAATTCAAAATTTTACCTACTATGAAGAATATGCCATAAACATTCTGAGCTTATAAACACAGAATTTATAAGTTCATTATTTTTTAGAACTACAAATAAACAAGATGAAATTAATGAAAGTACATAGGAAAATATCTCCCAAGCATTCACCTATCTTCTTGATCCATGCAGATTTTACAGCCATCGATTTGTATTAGTATTTCATTGTTTTTCATATATTTTCTTAAGCAGTGCAAATCATAAGGGCAAAATAGTTTCCTATCCACTTCTAAAAATGAATGAAGTTAGAGAGAATTATACTTATAAAACGTTAAAATATTTGTGGAAATAGAGGAAGATTATTGAGCAAAAATAAAGTATGTATATATATATATATATTGAATATACTAATAATTTTTGATCTGGAACAAATTCCTTACTGATTTTAAAATAGTGTTTTGAAAATATAACATAAATAATTAATAATTCACAGAAGAAAACAAATTTTACCAGTTTTATAAAGATAAATATATCATTCGTGAAAATAAAAAGTATACACATATATAACCACACATATTTCTTTCCTCTCTTTGCTTTTCATTTATAAATATTTAATTATATGTTATAAGGAAATACAAGCTTAGGTGTTTCCTTATAGATACATATAATCATATGACTTCACAAAAAATTTTGCAAAGTCAAATTTTTAATTAGTTGGAAAACATATTTCTCTTTATAGAGAAGTATGTTTTCAACTAATTAGAAATTTTTTGAAATTCAAATTATTTACCTAAGTGCATATATTATAGTTACAAATTCAAAATATTTACCTAAGTACATAATACAACATTATAAAAAATGATTTAAATCATAAAACACGAGTTCTTAATATATTGAATTGAATAATTCTAAATACATAACGAAATATTTGTTTAAAAATGAGTGATGAATGGGTAAGTTTTGAAAAAGGAATGTTCTCAAGTACGCACAATTCAATGTGTCTTTAAATGAGATATATTATATATAAAGAGTTAATATCTCAGAAAACTTCTCTTGGGACTAGTTGATTCAATTAAGAGGAACAAGAATTATTGATGGAATGTGTACTTTTTAATTATTTTTAACTATATTATTCATTTAAAATTAAATCTTCGTGTAAATTTGAGGATTCACTACTCCTTCATCTTGGAAGATGTTCAAGTTGGTTAAGCTAGCAAAAAAACAACCTTTTCAAAAAGTTAGCACTAAGCATTTATTACAATAAACTTATCTTTATATATATTCTATCTAATTGTTATTCTGCACAAGTAATATTTAAAACACGAAATATTGAATTAAGCAGTAAAAAGGTATATTAGATGGAATAAATTTTTTTTTATTTCCAGGAACTAATAAGCATCTTAAAAAATTTTAACATGAAAACACTTCGGAAATTTTACCGCATGTTTTCTCGTTTTTGATTTAATACTACAAAACATAATACCACTAATACGAAGAATTGTAAATAAAATGCTCAGTTTATGAAGACAAAATTGGAAGTTTTGAACAGAGTTTAGAAACGCCACTTATCGAACGAAGATTAAGACAAGGGCTTGCAAAGTATTTTCCCTCATGCGTAGAATGATGACAAACTTGGCAAAAAATTAAAAATAGAAAAACTGCAATAAGTTTAAAAATTTTGATTCCTAAATTTATACAGTAAAAGGGGAAAGTTTATAAAAGATTTTCATCGGAAATAGCTGTGCCTAAATTTCAAATTTTTAACAGCTTTTTCAGTTATAAATCTTTATGAAATTTTTAGCACTTCATTACAAAAGAAAAACATTTTAAACAAAATATAATAACAAAAGTAAATTTATTGAGAATATTATTACAATTTTTTAACAGTTAAAATCCGAAAAGCCGTTCGGTTTTTGCGCGATTTCCAAGTTTTGTTTGACTTCGCGCAATATCCTGTTTTCAAAATACTGATTGTTTCTAGCATTTGTCAAACATTAGTAACCAGAATTTTAATAAAAACCTAAATGATTCATATTATCAATTTATACTGTGCATAGAAATCAATCCCTTGACAGCCAAATAATGACTTGCATGTTGGAAAGTTTAGATATTGCAAATAATAGTCAGGAAAAAGAAAGTCTTGCTTAAATCTAATATTTAAAAATTTTGTAGCTGTTTTGTAGTTGTAGCGAATACTGGTTTTTTATTATGGTTTTCCAATTTTTTTATGGTTTTTCAATTAGAAGTTTCACTACCCGTATCTAGTAGTGTATTTATTTTGATGTTGCATAAAGTAATTGGAATGGGCATGGGTTTTATTTGGGGTGAAAAATCGAAATCTGACTGAATATGCTGAACAGAATTTTTGAGTATTTTTGTTGTATACTTTTTTTTGTTGTTAACTAGGGAACTATAGGACAGTCCATGGCCTGATGAACAAAATTATTACACTGGAAACATTTAAATCCTTTCTCTTTATGTAAGCACTGTGAAGACTTATGATGATTTCCGATTTTAAAAAAAAATTAAAAATTTATGAAAAAATTTACCTTTCTAAAAAACAGATATCTCCCGATGTTTCCACTAAATTTTATGATCGAAAAGATTATCACGGTAATCGAGATTTTTTGCCACAATTAAAACAAATTATTGGAGATATACGAGTATTCGACATATCTTGTTTATTATGAGTAACTCTAATATTGCCTTTATTTAAATCTCGATTGCTGTGATAATTTTCTCGATCATAAAATTTAGTGGAAACATCGGGGGATATGTTTTTTAGAAAAATAAATTTTTTCATAAATTTTTAATTTTTCTTTAAAATCGGAAATATTTTTAATGCTTCATAAATATTTTTAATGCATGTAACAAAATTTTGTTACTTGAGTTATCAGGCATACCATTTATTATGCATTCAGTTAAAGATACTTCATCTATTGTACCTCGAGGAGCAATTTCGCGCGTGCATACAAAATATTCAAAAAGAGATTCACCGTTTCGTAAAGTACGTTCTTGAAGCATAATGTGAATTTGTTTACTGTTAACTTTCAATTTAAATTCAAACAATAGAGTTAAAATTTTCCATGTAAACAAACCATGTATACTCTGAAATGAATCTTTGCAGTACCAGTTAAAGATTTTTTGGCAAAAATTATCTTTTGTTGATCACTTGTAATATTAAATAAACAAAGGTTATTTTCTAAATCTTGTATATAATGTTCGTAGGGGAGAAAAAGGATTTGCTGAAAGTCTTTGTGAATCATCTTCGGCTCCGAATGGAAAAAAAGTGCTGACTATGACTGCTGTCTGGGCGTTGTTTACAATTTCGTTTTGAAAACCACTAACACTGCGATTTTGTGAGTGGGAATTTTTATTTAAACTCACTAGATTTCTAAGTGTATTGCTAAAAATTTCTACTAGTTCTGTTTCACTTTCGGAATCAGTTTCGACAATTCGAAACAAATCGAAGTTTTTTAAATGTTCCAAAAATCAATTCACAATTAATGCAAATTCAATATGAAACACATTACACACAAAAATAAAATCATTATCACTAAATAAAGTTATGGCTTTCGTTTTCGCTTCTTCAATAAGATAGTCAGAATCAAAACCAGTAAAATTTCGTAAATTATTTCTATTTAAAATTTTTCGCCCATTATCTGAACCAAATTTTTTTTTCTTATAATCTATAAAATAAGTTTAAAGCTGACTCACCGTTTTGAAGGAGACAATCATCGGCATTTGTAATCTTGATTGCTTAGGAAGTCCTTAGGGTTGCTTGGCTGTCTAGAGTGTAATATTTGACGAAAAAGAAATTCTCTTAATCGGTCGGGCTCTCATGTAATGAGGGAAAATAAAGATTAGGTAGAAATCAAAACAGACTAATTTAACATTCAAGCTTACTCAATTTAATTAATAGTAACAAATCGAAAAATTATTTACAAATTAAAGTTAAATGTAAAATTAACGAAATTGAGAAGAATGACAATTAGACATCTTTAATAATCGTCTTCCATCAATGCGTGTTCGTCTTTATTCTCCTATCTCCCTCTCGTTCAAACGGCGAGGTACCGCTTGGACAAAGCTTAGCTCGCTGATACGTCATGTTCCATCTGACTTCTCATTGGAGGAAGAGTTAAGAGAAAACACCGGCTTTGGATTTAGCTCTCCTCTACATTCCGTTTCCGAATCACACATATATTCTCACACACACACACACACACACACACACACACACACACACA
>JAPDSC010154922.1:31423-51149 GCA_026290005.1 Latrodectus geometricus
ACACACACACACATATATATATATATATATATATATATATATCAATAGGAAATTTCTCTTTAATGAATTTTCTAATATTAAATGTAATGAGTCAATTTTTTGAGCTATTAAGAACTTATAAATGCATTCAATTACTCTTAACTTTTCAAATTAAAAATACAATCAATTAAAATGTTATTTTCAATCGAATCTTTAAAACCATCTGAAATAGAACTTACATAAAAATTAAATTCTGTGCAAATGATTGAGGTTCTTTTTTCAATGACTTCCCTGATATCTTGAAGATTGAAAAAGTGGAAATATTTTCGTTAAAAAATAATTTTCTACTATTGCATTAACTCTTAAAAAATATATGGGGGACAACATTTTACAATTTATTTCCTTGTATGCTTTCTTAAATTTTTAATATACTGGTTTTGAGGTGACTTTTTTATTTTATAATAGTACATAGTGAAAGAGGATTTATCTAGTGTGGATAATTACAATACATATTTTGTATTTCAATTTTAGTTTAAAAAATATATATTAATATATTTTGTTAAATTTATTTCAAGGTTTCAATTTTTGTTCCTTATCACTAAAACTAAATATTGAAAAGATTAGTTTTTAAATTAAAAATTTAATTAAAAGCTCTTAAGAATATTAAGCAATAAAAAACTTTTGAAAATTTGAAGATTATATGTATTTTATAGATGTATGACAACATTGAAATTATTCACTGTGAAATTTTCTGATTGCAGATCAATATACTTACTTTTCATATTCAATGATAAACATGCCTAGAAGGAAAACCTTAGGAATATTTGAAAAAGGAATAAATTTGCCTTGTGGGAAATAAACTTTTATCGAAACTTATTATGTATTTACAGCTATTGCATGTTTTATTTTACAATAAAATAGCTAAATTCACGTGTTTTTACATTCTTAACTAAAAATATTTTCTTCTTTATTAAAAATAATTTATAAATACTAATTTAAAATGCATTTTGAAGCTATTATAATTCCCTGTGAAAAATAGATAGATGACGCAACATGTGTGTGGGAAATTTCCCCTTAACTCACTTTTTTTTTTTTTCGACATGTTACAGACGTGAAATTTATACGAAAGGAAGAAGGTGATGTGATATGCAAATGATTAGCTTTTCAGCGCATTCAGACAAAGCAGGTGCCAGTAGCGACACCTACATTGTGTTTAAATGGGGAAATTGTTCAGCCTGTTCCTCATACACAAATTGCATTTGAACGTTGTTGCCTGGTGAAAAGTTGTTGTGATGCCTCGTGTAAGAAGGAGAAATACGTACCAGCACGTTTCTGACTTTGATAAAGGTCGAATTGTAGCGTACCGAGATTGCGGTTTATCTTATCGCAGTATTGGTGCTCGCGTCGGTCGAGATCCAATGACTGTTAGCAGAATATGGAATCGATGGGTTCAGGACGGTAATACGGAACGCCATGCGGGATCTCAACGGCCACCTATCACTAGCAGCTGAGAAGACAGGCATATTATCCACATGGCCGTAATGGATCGAGCAACCACGTCACGAGCCGTGAGTCAAGAAACGGGGTCGTTTGGAAGACAACAAGTGTCTGCACGAACAGTTTGACGACGTTTGCAGCAGAGTGGACTCTCAGCTCGGACACCAATGCTGCGGCTTCCCTTGGCGGTGCGTCATAGACAAAAGCGCCTTCAATGGTGTGATCAACGACGAATCTGGGCAGACGAATGGCGAGACGTCATCTTTTCAGATGAATCCAGGTTCTGTGTACAGCATCATGATGGTCGCATCCGTGTTTGGCGGCATCGTGGTGAAGGCACACTGGCAGCGTGCATTCGTCATCGTCATACTGGCCCATCAACTGGTGTGATGACATGGGGTGCCATTGGATACACGTCTCGGTCACCTTTTGTTCGCACTGACGGTGCTTTGGACAGTGCACGTTACATTTCTGGTGTGTTACGACCCGTGGCTCTACCCTTTATTCGAAAACCTGGGAAACCGTACGTTTCAGCAGGATAATGCCCAACCGCATGTTGCCGGTATTGTACGGACCTTCCTTGATACGGAACATGTTCGGCTGTTGCCCTGGCCAGCACGTCGTCCAGATCTTTCACCAATAGAAAACATCTGGTCAATGGTTGCCGAGCCACTGGCTCATCACCAAACGCCAGTCACTACGGTTGATGAACTGTGGCATCGTGTTGAAGCTGCATGGGCATCTGTACCTGTACATGCAATCCAATCTCTGTTTGACTCAAGGCCCAGGCGTATAACTGCTTTTATTACTGCCAGAGGTGGTTGTTCTGGGTACTGATTTCTCACGATCTATCCAGCCAAATTTTTTGTAAATTTAATCACTTGTTATTTCTAGTATAATATATTTGTCCAATGAATATAATTTTGTTATCTGTATTTCTTCCTGGTGTAGCAATTTTAATGGCCAGTAGTGTATTAAATCTTAGAATACGATTTAAACATGAATGTGTTTAAAACCTTTATTTTAACAATAACAAGGGTGTATCTTGAGAGTCAGTAAAGTAAACAACTGTAAGAAAGCACAATGTTTATTAAGAAAAATAATTTTTAATTTCATCATAATAAAAAAAATTAACAAAGTGACTGCTAAGATGTGCTTTCCATCAACTAAAAAACCACTCCTTTGATGTTTTAGCATTGCCTTAATGGAAAAATGAAAAAAAAAAAAAATTAAAAAAAATTAACATGAGAAAAAATTATAAACAATTATTTTTTGCCATTTATATTTCTTTTTGAAAAAAGTATACAACAAGATCATTTTATGCACTAGTTGATAAAAATCTACGATATTCATTGGTTAATCAAACAATTGTAAATTAAAATGTAATTTACATGAAAAAAATATTTTTGTGTGTCAACTGAAATCAGAAAAAAATTGTTCTAACCTCTATTAACGGAACGTTATTAGCAATAAATTTAAATGAAGATATTCACAAAACAACTGTTGCAAAACTGATAGCATTGCCAACTTATTACATGTAACACTTTCGCGAAGGGCATGTCCGCCAGTCTGGGAATGGTCAGTAAGAGCGTATTCCGTAAGTACAGAGCACTCCTTCATCAGAGTGAATGTACGACTTTTGCTCATAGATGGCAGCACCATCTCTGTGTCTTCAATTTAGAGATAGGAAGCCAGAGAATACCCAAGACCTGGTTCCTAACACCCCTAGTAATTTGATATGGGAACATGGAGAACATTGGGACCACGGCATATTTTATGCGCCCCAGCCACCATTATTGAACTCTACGGATCATCGGCAAAGCCGGGATTCGAACTCACTACTTTCCGGTATCGATAACGACACCCTAACTAACCAGGCCATCCAATTTAAACTCCGCCAAGGAGATTAAATAATTTTAATTTTTTCATACGATAAAATATTCGGTAATAATTAAATATTATACAAATAGTTAACAAACATCAAAAATAATCTAAATCTTCCATATTTTACATTAAAAAATTTAAACATAGTATAACTATTAAATATCAGTCTAAAAATGCGTGAATTGTAAAATAAAGAAAAAAAACAGAATCCTTGTTGGAAACTAAATATTTGCCCATCAATTTCATAGTCAGTTCATGTTGTCGTGTGCTGGCAATATGGAGTGCGCTGCTCCTCTTTTCCAATTGAACCATATTTGGTGTGGAGTAAGACTTCCTCAGTAGACACATGTCATAGGGACCCGTTTATAGGGTAGGCAACCATTCACACACAAAGAAAGGACAAAGACAAGAAAGAGAGAGAGAGAAAGTACATCCATGCCCGAGCCAGGATTCGAACCCAGGTCCCACCCATCTGTAGTCAGGTACGCTAACCACTAGACAGGTTGGGCAGCTAGTCAGTTCATCAGTCAACAAATATGTTTGTAACAAAAGAAACACACATTAAATGTTTGTAATATAAGTAAAATACAAGCTAAAAAAATATCTCCATCGATAATAAATGAGATTACTTTTGTAACTTAATAGAAGTATGATGAAATTTTGAACATGTGATTAGAACACAGAATACCTAGCCAAAATAACTAGTATAATATTTTAAACATTGATACATAATAAAAATTATATTTATAAAATCATAAGTAAAATAATAAAATAAACTGTTAAAGCGATTCAAGAGATTAAGAAATCAGCAATAGATTTTGCTGAGATAATCAATGAATTATAGGAAAAAGTCACAATTTGCTATCTAAAATAACGAAACAAGTAAAAATGTTAAATAACTGATTTGAAGATAATATATGTAAAGAAATTATAGTATTATATAAAAAATTAATTACTTAATTTATTTAATTTTTGCAATACACATATACACTGTGCTCAAAACAATTAAATGATATCGTAAGTTTTATATAAAATAAAGATAAAAGGGAAATTTTTTTTGGCCGAAAATGGGAGAATAGAATCACAAATGCAATTTTTTTCTGATTTCCAAACTGTGGAGTATGCTAATTTTGAGTTCGACGTCAAAAATGTCACTTCAGCGGCAGCGAATGAAATTTGACTTTCCACTGAATGAAAGACAAGGATAATCGGCATTCAGTGGCTGTTTAGTTTCGATGAGTACGATGTCTCAGCGAAGTCATTTAACTGATTCAGAATCTTGGAGAGTTATTGGTAGGTTCGAAGGGGGACAAACTCAAGCTGAAGCAGTGAAAGCCATTGGAATGTCACAAAGTGTGATTTCCAGGATCTAAAACCGTTTTTTGGAGACTGGAAGTGCAGGCCGAAGACCAGGGCAAGGTCGTTGATGGGCTACAATGCCCAAGGAAGATCATTATTTTGTGTTAACGGCTCGGAGACACCAAAATATGAACCCTACTTTTTCAACAACACCTTTACTCGGCTACTGATACCACGGTTTTAACTCAGACTGTTCGAAACCGGTTCCATGGTTTAGTTTTGTATGATCACCGACCGATGGTATGTGTTAAACTAACATCAAAGCCTCATCACAACCGCAGGGAGTGGGCAACAGAGCATGTGAACTGGAGGAGAAATGAATGGAGCAATGTTCTTTTTCTGACGAGTCCCTTTTCCTGTTCATCCTGATAATAGACGTATTTTCATCAGGAGGGACAGTGGCAGTAGGAATAATCCTGCGTTCGTTCACGGAAGTGTCAGTTCTGCTGGTGGGGGAGTGTTGGTATATAGTGGCATCTCTATTGACGGGCGCTCAGACCTCTATATCATTCGAGATGGATCTTGGACAAGTCACCGATATGAAGAAGAGATCTTCAGATCTATTGTTGTCCCTTACGCTGCAATAGTCGGAAATGACTTCATTTTAACGGACGACAACTGCATGTCGTGCTAACCTGGTGGAGGATTTTCTTTTCGATGAAGGAATCATTCGAATGGAATGGCCAGCGTGTTCTCCAAACATGAATCTAATATAATCTACACATTTGGGACGCTCTAGGAAGACGAGTTGCTGGCCACCAACCACCCCCACAAACTCTCCAGGAACTGGAAAGAGCTCTTCTGGAAGAGTGGGACAGAATATCCCAACTCATGATTAATATCCTCATTGACTCCGTGCCTCAAAGGTATTCAACGTTGCTGGACGTCCGGCGAAGCCATAATCTCTACTGAAAATGATTTCCTTTGAAGAAAACACATTTTCTTATTCCTTTTCTCTCATATGCACAAATTGTGTTTTTTTTTTCCTTTTGTACACAAATGAGCAATAAAATGCATTTTTTCTGCCAAACATGTGTAATTTTTTCTCATATAACCTACTACGTCTGACGACCATGTATCAATCAGCTAAAAAGTTTCCCAGCCACAAGATCCACCTAAAACCACAATATCCTTTAATTGTTTTGAGCAGTGTATATCATTTATATTGCAAAAAACTGATACCTATCAAATAAATTTAAAGGAAAAATAATTAAGAGTAAAATAATCACATTTTTAATACACTGTCTACCAATAAGTATTTGGACACCTGTGATAGAAAATTAAAACTAACTTTATTCAAAATCTAACTTTATTAGTTGGTGAAGCCTCCACGAAATGTAATTACACCGTGAACACTCCGGGGCATATTTTCCATAAGTCTTTGCATTACAGCTAGTGTTATTGGTCTTCTACTCGGCTTGGAATTGAGACACAAATTCCTTCACCGATTTTGGACGGGTAGTTCACTCCATAATTCGGCGATCCAACTCGTCCCAGGGGTTCTCGTTATGGTTCAAGTCTGGGCTTTGGGCAGTCCAGTTCATTCAATGAACTCCATTGGCACTATACCAAGCCTTGGTTAACCTCGAAAAAAGACAAATGGCTTTGTCGTCCTAAAAGTAACAGGGCTGCAACCCGTAAAACTGCTACAATGTAGGAAGCACATTGTCATCCAAATTGGTGCAGTAGGCATAGGCGTTGAGCTTACCATGAATGGGGATCTAAGATCCCAGTCCATACCAGGAGAAATACACCCTGACCATAATTCAACCTCCACCCAACTTGACTGTTGGCGCAATGCATTCTGCCAGGAGACGTTCTCTAGGCAGACTCCAGATCCTTCTATACGAACGGTAAAGGGTGAATCTTGATTCGTCGCTATAAATAACCCGTTTCCACTAATCTATGGTCTGATTTCGATGTGCTTTGCACCACATTAACCGAGCAGTGCGACTGGACTTCGTGATCAAAGGCTTATGGGCAGCAGCACGACCATGAAAACCAAGCAGATGTGCTTCCTTACTGATGGTATTCATTGAAACAATACTCCCGGATGCCTCTTGAAACTCCTCACGGAGGAGAGCCATCGGTTGGGTACGGTTCTTCCGAACTTATCTGGACAGCACTCGTCGATCTTTATCTCCCAGTTTCGTTGGTCTGCAGACTCAGGGCACATTCCGACAATCAAATTGTCACCTTCCACTTCTTAATCACATAGGTAGGCCATAGTCAATACTTCAGATTGTTAGATATGTCCCTTATGAATCTGCCATATTTGTGATACCCGATAATTATACCTTTCTCGAAATCAGAGAGCTCCGAACTGCGCGGAATCTTGCATGCGACTAATGCCGAAGATGTTTCCTACACGATATATACCCCTGTGGAGGTCGTGATGTACCTTAAGATCGCTGATATTGTCATTTGTATATGTGTCCAAATACTTATTGGTAGACAGTTTATAAGCGACAAATATTTTCAAAATTAAAACTTGATATCACGCAGTAGCTGAAAGAATATTCATGTACTCACCATCTGATTATAGAAACAAGCCATTCAAAAACTACAAACAACACAAAGGCCATTAATCCTAAGAATAACCAGGACCCGCAGAACAACATCCACAGCAGCGTTTAACTTCCTACCGGATGTGATACCACTACATCTCCAGGTATTTAGTTAAGCGACTATGGTAAACGTACTAAGATTCAAGACAGATGAAACAATAGGGCAAGAAACACTCATCGCGAACGATTATCAAACCAACACAGCATTTAATATCATTCACCCAGCTGATAAAATAATGGAAAAGGATATTTACTTCCCACCACATAAACAAACACTATTACCACAATATAACATTTACACATACGGATCAAAAACCATAGATGATGTTCTTGAGGCATACATAGTATACAATAATAAAGACATTATTAAAACCACTCAACTGCCCATGAATAAATTCAACTCGGTGTTTCAAGTGGAAGTATACGCAATTTATCAGGTGCTACTTTGGTTAAATGAAGTGAACCCTGAAATAGCACACATTTACATAGACAGTTTGTCCAGTCTCTATGCTCTGGCAAAACTCAAACAGCGCCACGAATATGTACAAAAAGCACAAAAGCTAATTTTAGAACTAAGCGGGAAATGTACACTAAAATTACACTGCGTTCCAAGGCACACAGGAATAATAAGCAACGAAGAAGCAGATAAGGCAGCAAAAAAGGCAACACAAATGCTACCTATTAATACAATAAAGCTGCCACAGTCACGATTAAAAAATGTAGTCCTTAGTGAGATACTCAAACAGTGGCAATATGAGTGGGACACAGCAAACACAGGATGGTACACATACACCTTTTTCCCAAAATTGTACACAAAGCGACTGGTCGGCCAGCAACTATTGGCCCAATTTTTCTCAGGGAACGGCCAATATCCCTCCTTTATTCAAAGGCTGGGAAAAGCGACAACGGTGGACTGCATATGTGGGGGAAGAAAGAAACCCACAACATTATGCATTTCACTGCCCACTGACATCATCGTTACATCTTAACAAACCAACGAAAGAGAACCTCCCCGTATGGAGTGATTTAATAGCCATTAACAAGACAGCGCAAAGCAAACTAATCGAGATTATCAAAAAACTTTTGTAACTAAAACCGGTGGTGGTAGATGAAGACAATGACTAATTCTCTGTGCTCAACAACGCACAAACCCAAACAACAAGGCATACCTCACCTCATTGAGGGATACAAGGACAGCACAAACAGCAGACATAATGGCAGACCTCACTATCTTAAGGAATAGGCATGCCTCACCTTCCTGAGGAGCAAACCACCAAGCAATGGCTACAAGGACAACTTACTGATCATGACTAAACAAGATGAGCCCAACTGCTAAGCAACTGAGAAACACACACATTGAAACAAGAATTCAAGTAGAAGGTATTTTATCAACAATTACAATGACTTAAAGATCAAAATATCATGTTTGAGCCTAGGTGATGGCGGGAACCATGAAGCGATTCACCACGAACTTTGTGTTGTGCCTGTTTCAGTGAAAGTGTTCATCTAGAGACTCTATGCATTAGTTAGCCGGCCACTCTGTGGTTTCTCAGACAGCTAACTCCTATTACACTTGTGACAACTTGGCTAATGTGGTGTTTTTGTGTTAGTGTTTAGAGCACCTTCACCAGTTGGACCACTGAGTCAGCGAATGTGGTTCCAGGCGTGTTCATACAAACTGTGTATTCCACGACTTGGGACGTCACACTGCGAACTCTCCAACCCACATAAGCCCAGAGACACACGCGCCAATGTCCAAACTTCTTTACTTCTGGAAATGAGGACACGGCAAATTCACCGTTTTTAAAGACAACCTTCAAAGGGCGGACTGCGGCTCTCACTGTAACAGCAGTAGAGTTGCTAGCCAGATCGGGGTGGGTGCTAAAAGTTTTATAGGTTTTCCACTACACGTGAATACTGCCCACTTTCCCACAAAGTCCCCCTAGAGGGCATTCCTTCCCAGCCCGCACATGTAAAAGTGACGCTCAATGCGTGAGCCTCACTTCACGCTCCGACTTTATCATGTCATTTTATTTGACCTAAAACGACATGATAATGCCGGAAAATAAACTAAGGAAGTGATGCATACAAGTTGGGTTGGTGTGGCGGTTCGTCTGGTCTGTTCCGTCTGGTCTGTATCGAACCTACCATCTTCGGAAGGATTAGCCATACCATCGGCTGAGCGGAGTAATGCCTCGTCTGGTGAGGTTACCGGCTGCTAGAACGGTTCTGTTTTCCTTGTCTGGAGGGAGACTCGGTGTCTCCAGGTATTGTGTTGATTACCAAACAGACACTTTAAGGCCTTACACTCGCTTCGCGAGTAGGCCCTTTGCCTGCGGCTTCTAAATATTTTCAAAAGTATACAAACTTTTCCTATTTTTATAACTATAAAAAATTTAAGACTTTTCTTCCGGTAACAATGGAGCTTTCAAAAATGTATTGATGTTTATTCTTAAAAATGTAATCAGTTTTACAAAATGTTCTAAAGATCTATAAATATTGTCAACAGTAATCACAGAAAAGAAAACTTTTTTCACTACATTTACAGAGGATTAGTTATTAATTTATTGACCAGAATAATACTCTTAGTTCTCCATTATAACTTCAATCAATTTATTAATTAATACATACATACAACACCTAAATTACAAAATAAAAATGTATAAACAATTGGTGTAGTATTAATTTGTACACATATAACGATTCAAATTACTCGGGAAAAATAGATAAACAAAAAAAGAAAGGGTTTGGTTCATGAAGAAAATCTTTAATTCAAAATTAGACTTTTCTTTTAAAGAAGTAAATCCGTTTGAAAAATCACTAAGTTTCTAGAATATACATAATTCGATCCAGTAAAACGAGACAAAATTTAAAACCTGAGTTTTCCAGTGAAAACTCAATTTTAAGAATGATAAAATTTGTAATCCTCGTACGTAAATAACTTTAATGCTTGGATTCAATAAAAAATATTTTTAATAACAAATAAGATCTTGTTTTATAATACTTTTATATTAACCACTTATTACTTGCAATTATCAAAAACTTTTTAATTTCAAATAGAAATTTAGCAGTACAAGATTGCGACATATATTCTAAAGTCTGAAGAGATATTTAATAAATAATTAGTAGATTTCTGTTTCAATTAAAAATTTAAAATTGTCAGAAAGATTGCAATGTATTGTGTGAATTCTTGGGCAATATTTTTAATAAATGATTTAATATAACTTATATTTACTTCTGATTTCTATTAATCATATTTGAAACAATGAAACCCAGATATGTGAGCAAAACAGCCCTGAAATATGGAAAATTTAAAAAATGGTACCAGTGCAAAATTCTGGTGACCAGGGAAAAAATGACACCAAATAACGCGATTTTTTTATCAATAATAGAAAATTATATGCTAAATTAATTACAAAAAATTATATGTATATAATTATAATTTCATAAAACATTACTTCCATTTTACTAATATTATACCATTTACAAATATATTTAGTTAGAAAAGAATAAACAAATGATAAAGTTGAATACATTTAAATTATTAAGTAATGATGTGATGTTATCTGAAATTACTGACACAGTTAAGAGGAAATTTATATCTACAGTGAGTGTAAAAAGTATTCGTACAGTACGACAATTGATTTAAAAGAGATCCGTTCATAAAAATTATAAACACAAATTCCATTTTAATTAAATATAAATAAATAATAGAACATATTTTCACAAAGAAATTGAAATTTACACAAAAATAATTTTATACATGAATAAATATTTGCAAAACTGTTAAATAAATAAAAAAATAATTTTATTCATAAATAAATATTTACAAAACTGTAATAATCCAACATCTTGTGGTGAAAGAAGTATTCGTACACTAAAAGAAATCCAAATTTTATTTAATTATATTTTGTGATTGGTTTAACCATTATGATGTATTAGGTTTATTCCATTATAGTTTGTCGGATGACGAGTAGCTTAGGTGGGGAAGGAGGGAGTACTTAATAAATATTTACAAATTTATTTACATGTAGGATTATTTACAGGCATCTATAGCTCTTTTATTGCGAGCTCCTTCATACACACTCTCTCTCTTTCAACTGCATATACATCTTTTTCACATGACATGTTAACTACTGCCATCTAGTGGCCACTTATTATTTTTTAAATATTACAGCTTAATGTTAACATTCGTAGAGACTGACCGATTAATCTCCTGATTAATACAAACAATACTAGTAGACATATATAAACTAAAAATAATACAAAAACTTCAAAATATCACGAAATAAAAATAAACATACTTACAAATCTTAACAATTCTTCGGACATACTTACTATTTTTTAACCATCAAATTTAACCAAAGTTTAGAAATTATACTAATTTTACATTTGCTAACCTACTTATAAAAATAAAAGAAATAATTAGTACATATGATGAGAAAATTATATACTATGTTCAATAGAAAATATCATAAAAGTTCAGATTTTCTTTAAAGTTTAATTTAGTATGAAAAACGTTTATTTAAATGAAAGTTCATTAAGTTCAAAGTTCAATTTCAGTATCACTGGAATCACTTGTGTCTGGATACATTCTCCAAGGTTTTAGTTGACTTACATGGGCGGTGGTTGTGAAAAAGTGTCCTTTTTCCTTTTCTTGTAACTGAGTCACTCTGTAAGTATCACCTAGTAATATTTGAGTAATTATCAATGGTCCCCTGTATTTTGGTTGAGTTTTCAAAGGTTGACCTGTTGCTTGAGGTGTTTTCTTCATGACCACTATTTCACCTTTTACATAGTTGATTGTTTTACATCTTTTTTTGTCGAAATATGATTTCATCTTTTCCTGCTTACGTTCTATATTTTGAATCGCTTCTCTTCGTATTTCTTCGGGATCCTTACATTCTTTGGCTTCATCATCTGCTAATGTGCTTATGAGTCCATCATAAAATCTAGGTGAGTAACCATGTAGCATTTGAAATGGAGTCTTATTGGTTTTTTTATTAACTGCATTATTTAAATTCCGTTCGGCATCTTTAATTTTCAAGTCCCAATCTTTGTGTTTTGGATCTTCCATACTTGTAGAAATTGTAGCTAATAGAGTTCTATGACATCTTTCGACCATTCTGTGTCCTTCAGGAGGCTTTGTAGAGTTCAAAGTATGCTTAATTTCATTTGTGGTACAAAACTCTTCAAATTGGTGAGAAGTGAAACATGACCCACGATCACTTATCAACTTGTCCGGTTATCCAAATTCGTCGATGAAATTCTTTAAAGCTTTCAGTACGTTTTGAGTTGAAGTACTTCTCACTGGTGTAGCTCTGACGAATCTAGTTAAATTATCTATTATTGCAAGTAGTTCTTAATTTCCTTTACAAGTTTTAACAAAAGGGCCTAGATGATCCACATGAATGATAGAAAATGGACGTTTCCTTGGTGCAATTGTGTTCAGAAATCCCTGCTTTTTTCCTCCTGGAACTTTGTTCAGCAAACACTCAAAACACATCGAAATATGTTTTCTTACGTAACGCTTCATAGATGCTAACCAATATAATTGTTTTATTTTACTAACAGTTCGATCATCAGAAAAATGTCCCATGAGATCGTGGAATCTAACAACTATACTTTTCCTCATTGATTAAGGTATTACATAAAGTAAAATTTCTTTCTCCTTTATCTTGTGTTTTCTATAAATCTTATTCTGCTTGAAAACATATCCTTCAATCATTTTCTTTTCAGATTACGACCTGTCATCTTCATTCTTCTTGCTCTGCTTAGTGCATCTACGTGTTTCATTCGTTCACCTGGCCTATGCCGAATTTCAAAATCATACTCTTGCATGAGGTTAAACCATCTTGCCATCTGAGGAGTTGATGACTTTTTAGCGTTTAGATACACGATTGCTTGACAATCTGTGATGATAGTGAACTTTATTCCTATCAGAAACTGCCTTAACCTTTCTAATGTCCACACAATTAACATTAACTCTAATTTACTCGAATGGTACTTTTGTTCAGTTTCCGTAGTTTTCTTACTAACGCAATAAACCATCCTCCAATTCCTTTTATTACCTCTTTGAAACAATATTCTGGCCAATCCAATTGAACTTGCGTCACAATGCAACTCGGTTTCACTTTCAGGATCATAATGAGCGAGAATCGGTGTTTTAATGAGATTACTCTGAGATTACTCCTCACTTTGTTCTTTTTCCCAAACATACCTTGCATCTTTTTTCGTAAGTTCTTATAGAGGTGATGCTTTGAGAGAATACTTAGGAACAAATCTTCTAAAGAAACTAGTGAGTCCTAAAAATCTTTGGATGTCATGCGCATTTTTAGGAACAGGAAATTTTTCAATAGCAGTTATTTTACGTGGTCCAGGTTTCAAACAATCTTTACTAAGTATGAAACCAAGAAATTCAGTCTGTAACTTTCCAAATTCACATTTTGGTAGTTTTAAAGTTAAATTGGCTATTCTTAAGCACTCAAATACTTCAGTAAGGTTCTGTATCATTTCGGTCCATGTTTTAGCTGGAATCAATATATCGTCTAAGTAACACAGTACTTTTTTGTTGAATAATGGACCCAAAACAAGATTCATGAGTCTTTGGAATTCTGCTGGAGCATTCACCAATCCAAAGATCATTCGCTCGAATTGACCTGTATCATTTGGAGTTATGAAAGCAGTTTTCAATTTGGCTTCTTCAGTCAAAGGTAACTGTAAATAGCCACTAGCTAAATCCAAGGTAGTATAAAATTGGCTTCCTCCAAGACATTCTAAAATGTCATCAATTTTGGGTAATGGAAATTTATTATGGAAACTTATTAAATGGACAGTTTGAGAGTTTAATTTTCTATAATCAATAACCAATCGCTGTTCCCCGGTCTTTTTCTTAACTAATAATACAGGACTGGAGTAAGGAGATCTTGTATCTGTAACTATTCCATGTTTCTTCCATTCGGATACAATTTCTTTTATGTGTTTCCTCTCTTCAGAATTGGTTTTATACGGTTTTTGAAAAGTTGGCTTACTCCCATCTACTTCTTTAATGTCCATTTTGCATAAATTCGTGCAGCCTAACTCGCTTATGTTTAAAGCAAAACAGTCTCGATATTTATTTAATAAATTCAAAAGTTCTAATTTTTTGTCACTGTCTAAGGATTTGTCGAAATTTATATCCTTCATTAAAATAGGAGACTTCTCCTTGTTAATTGTTATTACTTCAAATTTTTCTTTATCACTTTCAACTTTATTGGATAGGGATAAGCTTTCCTCACTTATTTCCATTCCCCTACCTAAACACTGATCTTTCCTAATTTTTAAGTTAAATTCTTTTTTATTTATTACTGGTACAACTGTTTCACCGTTAACTACTTCAAGAATAGAATCGAAATTCTGTCCTATACTTTTGACTAAAATTGCCCCATTAACTATCGAATTTTTGGTTTCTTCAATTTTCGCTCTAACTAGATTAATTGATTTACTTTCGATTTTTGTCTCACTTAATGCTTTTAATTTAACTGCATTTTCCTTAATATCTACTTGAATTTCAGAGATAACGTCTTTATTTGAGTATCCAAATTTTAGATTACCCCCAATACATTTAAAAGCAACGTATGGTAAATCCAACCATGTTCTACCTAAAATTAAATCGCATGGTTGGGAATTATCTTCTACAATTAATAAAGGAATACTTTTTCCAACTACATCATCTATACGAATATTTACTACAGCTTTTCCAAGAGCTTTAGTTACTGGATTATTTTGATTTCCAAAACCGAATAATTTACTGCTATATGGTGTCATATTCAGATTCATTTTTATTGCGATACTTTCTTTTAAAAGGCAACAACTACTTCCTGTATTAACTAACGCTATCACCTTATTCTCATAAATATAAGCATGTTTTAAGTACTTCGTAGGCGCCAACGATGCACTTGAATGGGAATTGTTTTGACTGACGGATAAATTATTCCCCTTGCGCTTTTCATCGGTTTCAAATTTACACGTACGCTGAGAATGACCATGTTTTTTACATTTTTTACAGTAAGCAGATGTCTTCGGCGACGGGTATTCACGAGCTGTATGACCATAATCATTGCAATTAAAACATTTAAATTCCCCTTTCTCATTTCGTATATCTGAGCTGACAAACATTTTTCGATAAATACTTTTATTTTCACTAAACGGAAATTATTTCTTTTCTACCTGAAATTTTTCATTACGATAATTATAATTCGACGAGTTTCGTAATTTATAATTGTTAATATATCGAGCATTGTCATAATTATCCAATTTATCCGCTAATTGATCTGGGGTATTAATTTTAGGCCATTCGTCAAGAAAATGTTTCCGAGTTGTTGAATTTGCTTGTTTTTTCAATTGTTCAGTAATAATTAAATTTTTTAAACTATTAAAATCTGAAATTTCGAGTCCCGTTATCCATTCCTCAAAATAGTTTTGTAATTCGAATGAATAATCCTTCCATGTACTTTCAGGATTTTTAACATGGTTTAAAAATTTAAATCTAAATTTATCAGCACTTAACTTATATCTCTTAAGCAATAATTATTTTACATACTTATAATTATTTGCATTATCTTCGTTTTCACGCGCAATTAGTTGCGTAATTTCATAAGGGAGCAGTCCTAATAATTGTGACACCCAATTCTCTTCACTTAACCCAATACGTCGTGCCTGCCGTTCAAATAAAACTAAATAAAAATTTATATCTCCATCTTTCACTTTATATTCGTGCATTAACTTTCGAAAATCTGTGTGTACGTTTTTGCTTTCATCATTGTAACTTAAATCCGAAATATTTGCATTTTGGACTCTATTTTCGATACGTTAACGTTCAAGTTCATACTCACGGTCGGCCAAAGTTTTGGCGGCTATTTCTGATTCAATTCGATCTTCAATAATCCTACTTAATAAACTTTTACTAAACTCTTCATCATACGTCTCTGATTCCGTTATAATACGTTTTAAATCAATTATTTTAGCATCTTCAGGTACTGAGAGCCCTAATTCTGTTGCTAATTCTAGTAAATCTACTTTTTTAGCCTTCCCCCAAAAAGCCATACTTTCCTAATTAAAATACTTAATTACTTTACACATAAAATACTTTATCAATAACGAAATTATTACTTCCACTTTGCCTAAAACGAAACTAATTGTTTCTTTAAAAACGAAATTACTTTTTGCAAACGAAATTAAGAAAATACTTTATACTTATACACATAATTCTTAAATCTCGTTCACAACTTTAGAATACGTTACTTAATACGTTAATGCACATTTCAAAACGAAACAATTAAAATTCGCCTACCTGAATTCCGAAGCATCGCGAGTTATCCCTCTTCTGATTTATTAGGTTAATTCCATTATAGTTTGTCAGATGACGAGTATCTTAGGTGGGGAAGGAAGGAGTACTTAATAAATATTTACAAATTTATTTACATGTAGGATTATTTACAGATATCTATAGCTTTTTTATTGCGAGCTCCTTCATACACACTCTCTCTCTCTTTCAACTGCATATACATCTTTTTCACATGACATGTTAACTACTGCCATATAGTGGCCACTTATTATTTTTTAAATATTACAGCTTAATGTTAACAGATGTAGTTAATTGATGTCATCTTGTAAGTTAGTTAAAAGGTAGAAATTTTAATGTAGTGAGAAACTAGAAATTTTGTAATAGATAGTAAAAGTAAAAAGACAAGTGTTTCCGAAAGAGAACTGATTTTAAAGCTCCGTAAAAATGGTAAATCGTTCAAGATTTCTGATCTTGTCGGTAGACCCAGTTCAACTATGCAGTCAATCATAAAAAAGTTTGCTGCCACTGGAACGGTTCAAAACAGTTCTCGTACTGGGTGACCATGTCTATTGACATCATCTGACAGACGGTTTCTGGTAAGTTCATTAAAGAAGGATTCCAAAATAAGTGCTCCATTAGTACTGTCAAAAGCCGTCTCCGTAAGTACTGTTCGAAATGCATGCAGAAATGAAGGTTTCCATGGCCGTGTAGCGAGACGAAAATTCTTTGTTAGTAAGAAGAATAGCAAACTGCGATTGTCTTTCTCCAAACAATACGTTATTGATGGTCCAGATTTCTGGAAAAAGATTATCTTTACAGACGAAAGTAAATACAACATATTTGGATCGGATAGGAGACGAATGGTATGGAGAAAGCTCAATACAGAAGTGCATCCTAAGAATTTAGTGCCAACAGTGAAACATGGTGGTGGAAGTCTGCTTATTTGGGGGTGTATGAATGTTTCTGGGGTGGGTAAATTAGTCTTTATTAAAGGCATTATGAATCATCAACTTTATATTGACATTTTAAACAATAATTTAGGACCTAGTCCAACAAACATGGGCTTGAATGATGATTATGTTTTCATGCATGATAACGACCTTAAGCACACAGCCCTAAACACAAGGCTCTGGATACTATATAATACCCCAAAATTTATGAAATTTCCTTCTCAATCGCCGGAGCTCAACTCCATTGAGAATTTATAGGACGTTCTTAATAAAAATATTAGATCCAGACATATTTCTAATAAAAAGGATTTGGAATCAGCTCGTTATCAAGAATGGGACGCAATATCTAGCTCAATAACAGCAAAATTGGTGGAATCGATGCTAAAGAGACTCAAAGCAGTTATTTGAGCTTAAGGATATCCTGCAAGGTATTAGCTGAAATATTATGATTGTTTTGGCCAATATACGCCTGATGGGCGAATGCTTTTTACAACGAAAGATATTGTATTGTTTTAGTTTTATAAATATATATATATTCATGTATAAAATTATTTTTATGTAAATTTCACATGAAACTAATGAAAATATATCCTATTATATATTTATAATTAATTAAAATGGAATTTATGTTTATAATATTTATGAACGGATCTCTTTCAAATCAATCATCGTACTGTACGAATACTTTTTACACTCACTGTGTGTGTTTTTCTTTTTCTGCCTTATTACACACACACACACACACACAGGTTGGTCTAAGCCGGAAAGCGAGGACTATGTGAATATACCGTCAACCGAGGACCCAAATTATGTACTAAGCTTACAGGAATATTTTTACGAAATTTATTATTATGGTTCAAAATATGATTTTAATAATCATGAGATATAAATTATTTAATTTTTTTTATTTTTTCAAATCTGTGTTTTCCCAAGGTAATCGAGGACCTCATATACACACCGGCAACCGAGGTCCTCTCATACACACTGGCATCCGAGATCCTCATATACATACCTGCAACCGAGGACCGCTCTCTCTCTCTCTATATATATATATATATATACATATATATATATATATATATACCAGAAAACAAGGATCTCATATACACACCTGCTAACGAGGAAACTAAATATATGCTTCTGAATATGAATGCTATATAGCAGGGGTGGCCAAACTTTTGGGATCCGGGGTCTTCTCCCCATTTAAAAAATCGAAGGTGGTCTACCAAAGGCAGAGATAAATTAACGTACATATTTATTTTCGGTAACAAGAAAATATGGTAAACTAATGTAATTTTTCTAAAAAAAAACTCAATATTTACAAAATAAAAATTTACTGACAAAAATAATCAAAGTATTCATATATCAAAAACTGACCATCCTATTCACTTCGTTTAGTTGAAATTTGGCACTGTATATCTGCGACAAGTTTATCATATTGTGGCTGGTACGAGCTTATTGCAATGCATAAACACGAAATTACATGTTCATCTGTTAAATGCGACCAATGTTTGTTTTTGTTCATGATACAAAAAGCAGATTCGCAAAGATACCTCGATCCAAAGTATGATTTCAAATACAAAATCAATTTGTAAATATTTGGAAACGTTTCCTCAAAAATTAATTTTCAAAAAACATTATCGCTAAATATGCTCTGTATTTAAGAATAAATGGCATCTTAATTTAATAATTTCTTTCTTGACCGTGAGTGGTGTTATACCTATTAAATGTCCTATTTTTTCAGATACTCCATCAATGTTAACATTTTCATTAAATATGGAAATATCATAAAATTGAGTATTTCTTTTAACCTAATTAAGTCAACGAATCTTCTTTCAAATTCTTCAAACAAAACAAGTAAGAGTTAAGCGAAATCTTCGAAGTCTCGGTTTGGATTATGGATGGACTCTTCCGCCACGTTTTTGAAAGAAGGAAAATATAGCAACAAATCTATCTAACATGCCAAACTGGGGCCAACATGTATATTGGGCAGAATAGAATATTCTCCTAGGTTTGTTTGTCAGAATAAATCGTTGTTATTTCGTTGTTGTTGCAATTAAAAACATTTATTGGAAACTTTATTTAATTTGAATGAATGATCGATAATATTTTAAATTAAACAATATATATATATATATATATATATATATATATATATATATATA
>JAPDSC010154932.1:0-12104 GCA_026290005.1 Latrodectus geometricus
GTTCTATTGAATCAAGGAAATAATCTTACGAAAAAAAATTACCAGCTTATTCTCTGGACATGAATTCAATAGAGCTTACCACCGCATTGTGTTTATCTCTTTTATCACCAATGTTTTTATCTTTTATCACCAAATTCAATAAACACAATCCAAAAGGAGTTTGTGAGAAAATTTTGAAAAAGTTTTTCTGAAGCACTAGAACAAAACACTCCAGCCCTTCATCAATAGCCTCATTAACTCGATGCTTCAAAAATGTTGGCAGTTGTTGACTTTGTTGGCAGTCCTAGAAAACCTTACCAAAACTAAAAATGATTTTCTTTTAAGGAAACGCTTTTTGTTTGTTTTTCTCACATTCACAAATTGTGTTTTTTTCTTTTGCTAATGCTCAATAAAACATGAACTCAATAGAAATAATATTATAACTGGGAAACTGTCATATAAATAGGATGTTTTGAAAATAGAAAATTAATCGAATTTGTATAGATTTCTTGTCAAGATTTCTAAAGGAAAATTAAAAAAGTGTTACATTCATTTCTAATTTAAGTAATTCCATTTCCTTCTTAAATAGTTCATTTACTTATAATTTGATATTAAGATCAGTTTAAGAAATTTATTGTAAGTTATACATTATATTACCCTTAATTCCAAAACACATATTATTTAGTTACCAAAAAATTAATTTAAAATTTTCGTTTGATTTGAATTCTTTCTAAATATATTGAAAAAGTATGTAATGAGGAAATTCTTTTAATTAATGACATATTGTTAACAATAATATTTTTTCAATTAATCATATTAAATAATATTTGTGATGCAGCATAATTTCTATAAAATTTTATGAATCTATTTTTAATTACTTTGAACAAATAAGGTTATCTATGCTTTGGATTATATTTTTAATCCATCTTTGATCACTTAAGTTATTTCTAATATAATCTATAACTGCATCAACGAATTTTTAAATACAACATTTTTAAAAGCATGTATATTTTAATAGAACATTCTATGAATAACTGCAGTTATAAATGAATTTTTCATAAAAAAAATGCATGACTAGGAAATAAGGTGGGAAGATAATATAAGAGATAATATTTTTTCATATCAAAAAATTGAAAATAATTACAAATGTTTATTTTTTAAATCAATCTTATATAAGCTGTTGATCTGAAGTTTAGTACACGACATAAAGTTATTTTCATTCTTTTTTATCTTTTCATTTTATTATCCATCTGGATATAAAAAAATCGCAATCCGAAAAAAATAACTAAGAAAGCATAACACATTTTTAATACAAAATAATTGTGTTCAGCTTCTAGAATCAAAAACATTTTAAACATAACCTAAAAATTTTCGACATTTTGTGTTAAGTAAAATAAATGTTACAACCATTTAATCAATTGTTATAAAAAATTTTCATATTTATTTTCCTTAACTACAATATTTTATATTTGTTGCATTAACAACGACAACATCAATGAGTTTAATAATTCGATACAATAATTTATATTATTTAAAATATTACTTTAAAATACAAAAACATATATTTATACTGCATAAAAAGGTAAAAGTACGTATTAATTACCAAAACAAAATGGCAAGGGAATGTGAAAGAGTGGTAATAATCAAAGAAATAAGGAATGACATTTATTGAATTATTATGATATAGAAAAGACGATATCAAAACAATGTCTGATATTCTCGATATTTGCCTAACTATTCTTCTCTTTTTATCCCTTTATTGGTCCACTCATTAATATGTCTTCAATATTGGAGCATCATGAATAAACTTTTTTATGTATATTATGTTCAAATATATTTATTTTCACGTAAATCATTTATTAGATAAAACAGATATACATTACATTGAGCAATATTTTGATGCCGCACATTGTATTATTAACTTTAGAAAGCAACATAACTTGTCTTCGAGAATCTGGCTTCTATTTTAATTTATTCGTATGATAACACCTTATTATTATGTATTTATAATGAAATACTAAAGCAGCTGTAACTTTATAGGTTGAAGCGCTGTGTTTGTGGCTTAAAGACCATGAACTTATGCTTGAATAAACCGAAGACCCATGCGTTTTGTAATATCAAAAGAAAACATAAAATAAGTAGTCACAATATTCTACAAGTCAAATTATACTTCTGGGTGTGAGTCACCATGAATGAAAACTGTTTACTCTTGCTGTAATGATTATACAACCACTAACTGTCCTACTACAGAAGCTTCCCTTAAATTTGCCCCATCCAGTTATGCAAAAAATCTGAAACTCACAAGTACCGGGAGGTAAAACAGAAATTGCTTAGACAAAAGAAACGATTGAATTCAGATATCAAATAATCAAACTCAATATTCCATACAAAACAAGATACTTAATATACTGTTATTAATTATTAATTAAATGTTTCATTTAAACTTTTAGGGTAAAAAGTTAACAAAATGGAAAAGAGATTATTAAAATTATTAAGATATTACTAATTTATTATATTTTTGTAGAAAACTGTTATTTTTTTATAACATTTTGTAATTTAATAATATGTAAATAACCTCTTGAAGCATGTCTTGAAAAAACAGTCAAAAACTGATCATACGATAAATTTCGTAAATAATATGATAATAATATTTCATTTGCATTAAAAAAAAAGTAACTTATAATTAAAATCAAGAACATACAAGTTAAATTCGTATATTCAGTGATAGTTCTGTAATTAGATTAAGAAATTATACCTGCAGATTAAAATTACTGGTGTGAAATACAAGTTACTTACATATAAATAAGGACATTTAATAAAAAAGACCCGCTGGTTGGTTAGGGCGTCGTTCTCGTTACCAAAAGGTAGTAATTTCGAATCCTGGCTTAGCCGAAAATCCGTCGTGTTCACTAATGGTGACTGGGGCACGTAAAATATGTCGGGTCGCAATGTCCTCCATGTTCCCATTACAAATTAATACCTCTGTAGGTAGTTGGAACCAGGCTTTGGGTCTTCACTGGTTTCAATCTCTAAATTGGAAGATTCAGATGGTGCTGCCATCTATGAGGCAAAAGTCATACTTCCACCTTCGTATGAGGGTGCTTTATTCAAAAACGGAAGACGCTCTCTCTCTGACTTAATTCGCCTAGTGTCTTGACTGGCGGGCTTGGTGTTGCCAAGTATCATCAGTAACAACAATAACAAAGTCAAAAAAATATTTCATTAAAAACTCATGAATAAGAAAAGTACCTTTGTTTTGTTAAAATGAAAACATATTTTAAAAATCATTTTTCTTCACAATTAATTTTAGATATAAGAATTGTATATTTAAAATATGTATTACATTGTATTATTAAAGAATAGTCTCTTTTAAAGTTATGCGAATCATACTCTTAATATTATAATAAGCTATTTTTTGCCTATATCAAACATGCCTGTGGTGCCAACTCAAAATGCTATTTACGTCTTAGAGATTTCAAGGTTTTCAATTTTGGCAATTGTCTTATTCTTGTGGTTTTTCCAAAAAAAAATTATCTATTATGTCTCATAGAAAACAACGATCGTTTTTTTTTTATCAAATATCCGAGTTCGACAAAGAAAAGATAGTGGTTGACCGAGACTGTGAATTTATCTTTCAGGGAAATCGTTATCATGTTAGCTGAAACCAAGCAACTGCAATGCGGATCGTTGGATGCAGGGGGATACGAAGAACGGACGAGTTTGATCGCATCCATCTCACTGTACCACCTCACATGATGACAGGTAAATTGTGCGTAAGGCAGTGACGAATCCCTCAGCCACACCAAGAATTATAACACAGCACATTCTGTCTGTAATGCATCATCCAATGTCAGCACGTACCATTCGACGGTGTTTACAGCAGAGTGATCTGTCCAAAAGACGTCCATTGCATCCATTCGTCAAGCAAAACGTCTGTGCAGTCATCGTCTTGACACAGAACCACAGATAATTCCACCACCAATAGTGTTATGAAAGAAGCATGTGGAAGGAAGAATGGAATGAAATAGTCTTTAGTGACAAGTTACGTTTCTGTCTGAAACACCGCGATGGTCGCACAAGAGTCTGGAGACATCTTGCAGAGAGAATTCTGAACAGCTGCGTTATGCAAAGCCACGTTGGTCCTGAACTGGGTATTATAATATGGAATGGTATTGGTTATCTCTCTCGCACTACTCTAGTACGCATTGCCGGTATTTTAATCAGCGAGTACTACATCTCCGAGGTTTTGGATCCAATTCTCCTTCCTTAGATTCAGGATTTGCCCACAACCACATTTCAACAGGATAATGGGAGACCACACGTTGGCACGCATTGTCCAAAGGTTTTTCGTCAAGCACCAGAATGAACTGCTTCCCTGGCCAACTTGCTCACCGGAACTTTCGCAGACAGAAAACATGTGGTTCATAGTATTTCAACGATTGACCCAGATTATATCTCCAGTTGCTACACCAGGCCAACTCTGGCAACTTGTAGAAGCTAATAAAAAGTACACAAATACCTTAAGATATGTAATGTTAGTCAAAATATTTGACTAATAATACATTTTATTTGAACATACTTATTTTTGTTTGATTTTTTAAATAGTGAGACTGAAAAGTAATGAGTATTTATAAAAATTTTAAAGTTTATTTACGGATAGTCTTTTATATTTTAGTCAGAAATATTATTCATGAACATAGTATTAAATACGGGAAATATCTTCAGTTTCTCACAAATTAAATTCTTTTTCACGTTTGTTTTTCTCAAACTAGACAGTAGGTATAAGAAAGAAAGCGTTTATAATGCAGTAAAAATAATCAATTTCAGAAAGAAAAAAAAATTTTTTTTCATGAGATATTTTTCTTCCAAACTTAGTGCTTAAATTAAATTTTTTGTGGGACTTAATATATAATTTAATTTGTAAGACATATTATTCCTCATACGCTAATTTCACTTTCATAATATTTTAAGGAAAATACCAAAACGTACAATAAAGTTAATTTAAATAATATTATGCCGAATATCTTAAGTAAACTTAAATTTAAAAAATAACCTTAAGCTTCGTACATTTATCAAATATATATGCTCAAGGTGTTTTTTTCATTAAGTTTACATCCCTAATGAATTATAAGATTATTCCTTAATATCAAAATTTGTACATGTTTTTTTGTAACAACTCACTATCTCAAATTTTTACGTGTGGTCTATGTTTATTTACTAAATTTTAAATAAATATTTATAATCATTTTAAAAGGATAATAAAAATTTATATGAAATACTGCAGACTTAAATTATGTTTACTGATCTATTTTAAAGGAAATGTGGCTCACTTCTTCTTGCACAATACTCTTGATACTGAATATAGACACATAACAAATTAAAAATCTGAAACACTTTAAATCAGTTTATTTGTTTCAGATTTTTTTAAAATTTTTAAGCTCTCAGATAGGAAAAATATTAGATGATTTTAAAGCTTTCATTTATTTTTAATAAATGGAAAGAGATAAGCATTATATATTTAGTTTACAGTGGGTTTTTTTATTTTAAGCCTTAATTAACTGTCCACTTTTCTTCTATAGAATAAATACAATTATTTATACAATTTTCTCTTTCTCTCAATTCTAGTAAATAAATAATATTGAATTTCTTTTCAAGTATACTTTATTTTTAAGAAACAATATTGAGAAATTCTCCTCTTTACCATTGAGAATTATTTAAAAGTACTTTATTGTATTTTTTAAAAATTACTCTAATTAATACCATTTATAGTTCTGTCGTATTGCAATCTGTCTAATAGAAACTACAAAAATTCGTTATAACTAATAATGACAAGAGAAAAGATTTAGGGAAAAATCTAGCAATAAAAGTGTATGATATGCAATACATTAATTTTTAAAAATGCTGGAATTTTTAATAAAATTACAAGTAACATTTAAAGATATATTTTACCTTAACAAAATTTGTACTAGTCAATGAATCTGATATACTAAGAAATTGTTTTAGAAGATATTTCAATCCTCGTGAATTTAGAAGCTAAAAATCAGCTAATCATCCAGTATTAAACTTATATAAATGCATTATTATCTGTAAAACTCATCCGGTAAAAAGCAGAAACCAATAACAGAGAAAATAATTACAAATGTTATCCTTGTAATTGTTGAAAATTCACAGGTGAATAGTGGTATTAGCTAAGAGGAACTCTTCAGAAATCTAATTTTATAGCTCTAATAAATGAGCTTTCGTTTGCAATGCTTATAATTACAAGGTAAACAAAAATGTTCTGGCCATTTTAATTACCCATAAGAAAATGACTGACAGAAAGTGTAGCCTATTGTTAGTCTTTGAAGTAATCACCATCGGCATTCAGCACCTTCTTCCAACGTGTCTCCAGTTGTGCAATAATCTTGAGTTAAAAGTCGAAGGTTTTCGATGCAATGAAGTCCGTGAGTGCTTGGCGCAAGTCTGCTTCATAGGTGAAGATTTTTTCCGAAGATGATTGTCCAGAGAATGGAAAGGGTGCTAATCTGATGGTGCAAGCTCAGTGGTTAAGGAGGGTTTCACAAAATGGACCAACCAAGTCATTGTATGATATTTCTGGTCTCCTGTCCGACATGCCGCCTCGAGTTAAAGGCCGAAAACAGTACTTACTTGCGATTAACCAATGCTGGCTCCTTCTTTTACAATGCCTGTCTCTCATGTTCCAATTCCTGCAAATAATGGTGTACAATGATCGCTTGGCCCGTTGGTAGCATCTCATAGTGAACTACTTGATGAATAGTCCACCAGACAGAAAGCATAACCTTGCGTGTGTGCATATGTGTGGTACAGTATCCTGGAATGACAACCAAGGTTTGGAAAGTTAGGAAGTATCACATAAAAACAACTTTGATAAATGTGCGTGGTTGACTTACTTTTATAACGACTAATATCCCTACTTTCTACTGACTGGTATCTTAACCATGACATACAATATTTTTCATACTTATTCTTATTTCCTTCAATGGCCAACGCAAAAACGGTAAGAACTTTTTGTTTACTTTGTATGATTCAATCACAAAAATGCATTTTTGTGGAAAAGTGTATAAGCGAAGTAAACTTTGGAATTAAGTAAAAAATAACTCCGTTAATGTACTTTTGATAAAAAAAAATGCATCGTTATCTGTTTGATTTTATCAAATCACTCTTTCAGTTATTTAAAACTTGTAGAATTCTGTGTGAAACGGATTGTCATTAGACAAGACGTTTGTAAATCTAAATAAATAAAGGTTAAATTAGTTTGCAAAAGAAAATTACATTACTAAAAATAAATTAATTGATTTTTCCATTGCACACTTATACATGGCCAGATTTCCGATCAGATTTTAAAATTATTTTACCTCACTGTCCAAGAATTATTGTACATGTGGTCCGAAAATTTTGATTCTGAAGCTGTGAATTACTGGAGAAGATATTGATCACTTTCAGTGTCAAGTTTCATCTGTTTGCAGAGAAAGCTCTGCATATATCAAGTAACATATTTTCTATATCGAATTGAAAATTTGGATTCTTTCTGCATCACTTAGAATAATTAATGCTGTAAGTAAATATTTATTAATATTATAGTTTAAAGCTTAATTGTTTTTTCCTAGCTTTCACATTTATTTGTAAATTAAAGTTTATTTCTGTTATCAATTAATATTATCATTATCTCAAATCTGATTTTTCTAGTATTTTGTTTTAGGGCATAACATTTCGCCTTATTTATTTTTATGATAGTAAAAAAAATAAAAAGAGTTTTTCGATGCTTAGTAAACAGAGTCAATACACTATTTTAACCAGTCGTTAATTTCAAAATTCAGCAATTATTTTTTAAAAAATTGAATATTTTTAAAAATATTACCCAGTAGAGGACTGCTATATTTCTCTTTTAAAATTTTATGAACTATTCTTTCATTGAAAATCTTCAACAGAGTGAAAAATTTTGTAATTTTTATAATTCATTACTCAATACGCAAGAAATTTTGGAAAATTGTGTATTATTTTAAGGATGCAGCATTAAAAGATTTTTATACAGGACAAAACAAAAAAAATATTTTTCAAACCTCGTTTTTTATTGAGAGTAGTCATTAATCACAGTAATTACTTTCAGGAAAATGAATTCTTAAGTTAATTACACATACGCATCACTGACTTCGCACATTTTCTTCACGCATTTCAGGTCAACCAAAAAAACCACAATGATTATCGGTAAATCATTGTTCTTTTACAGTTTTTTTTTCCGATGAGAGAAAAATATTTTTCAATTAAGAAAGATTATATATTTTAAAATAAAAGCATATTCAATATACTTATATTTAATCCAAGAATAATAAAATCGGATTCAAGTAATGTTACGAATTGATTGTGGAATTCCTAGACATATCAATTAAAAAATTTAATTCATATATTTATTTTGTACATACAAACAAAAATGAATAAAATACTGAATGTGAACTGGTTGTGCAATCATTTTAAATTTAATAATGTATTCGTTTATATAGTTTCAGAGTTCGTGGTTTGCATTGGTAGTATGTGAGTTGCTGATTGGCAATACATATAAAATAATTAATTTTTAACATAAAAATATTTAAATTATAAAAACCTCATAAAAAATGGTTTTCCCATAGCACAGCGCATTCATTCTGTAATGCATCATCCAGTGTCTGCCATTCAACGACGTTTATATAGTGGTATGTCCGCAAGACGTTTATGCTTCATCTACCCTTGACGCAAAACTACAGACGTCTCCACCCCAAATCGTGATATAAAAGAAGGATGTAGAAGGCAGAATGGAATGAAATTGCCTTTACTGACGAGTCACTCTCCAGTCTGCAACACCACGATGGTCGCATTTGAGTCTGGAGACACAATGAAGAAAGGATGCTGAACGTTATGCACCGCCACACTAATTATGCACCAGGTTATTTTGGTATGCGGTGTTATTGGAATCACTTTCGCACTACTCTAGTACGCATTGTCGGTACTTTAAACAATCATCACTACATCTCCGAGAAGTTGGCATTAGTGGTCCTTCCCTCCTTCAGGGCTTTTCCACAGCCATTTTTTCAATAGGATAATGTGCGACCACACATGGCACTCATTGTCCAATTGTTAGACAAATTGAATTGCTTCCCTGGCTCTCGGGATCTTTCACCGATAAGAAACATATAGTCCACGGTTGCTCAATGCTTGACCTAGATTATATTTCCAGCTATCACACCAGATCAATTTTGGTAACATGTGAAGCTGCTTGGTCTGCTGTACCAAAAGAACACATCCAAAGTCTCTTTGAATCAATGCCAAGGCGTGTGGCAGCGGTGATTTCCAACAATGATGGCTACTCTGGCTGCTGATTTTGGCAGGAACCCCACTTCAAAGAAATCTATAAATTTAATTGTTTGATACTTGGTCAACATGTTATCTACAAAATAAATTTTGTTGTGATATCTCTTGTCTTTCGTTGTGTTACAATTTCGGTGGCTAGCAGTGTGTATTCTAATAATTTTACTTTGCAATTTTAACATACAACGACTAATAGAAGTTTTATTTATCAAATCATGAATAAGTTTAGGATATATTATTATTTATTTTTATTTATTTATTTATTTATTTTTTGGCTTCAATTTATTCAACTTTCATTAATGTTTGAATATTTTTCATTTCTTATTTTTGCTATTTAATGAAAATATAACTAAGCTTTAAGAGATTTGTTTTCAATTTTTAATCAACTATATTTAAAAAAATTTATGCAAAAATTATAATTGCCTGTGTGGTAATATTATAGTTTTATGTATTTTTAGTAGTTCATGCTTGAATAAATGTTGCAACGAATTGAAATGAATTTTGTGAGCTATTTCTTAAAACCCTCCCAAATGAATCTTAAATTATTAGTTTTTCATGCTACTCGTAAAAATAGTATTTTAAAACATATATATTTTATAAAAACAAATACTTTTATTAGTTAATTATCTTTGGATTATAATTAGCACATGTGGAAATGTACCATTTAGCAAATTCAGCCTACTATTCTCATTTAAAACTCAATGTAACTTCTGTTACATCATCATTTGCAACCCTCTGCATCTACTAAACAGATACAATTACTACTTTATTCCGGTACATTTTAAGCAATTGAAAATGCACTCTTTCATCATATTTCATTTGAATTTTTGTAATATAATTACAGCAGAATTAATTAATCTTCAGGCAAAGTATTGTGAAATGTTCTCAGTAATTCCAATTTTTAATTTGGATTAGAAATGCAATTTAGATATAGCTTATATTTAAGTAATATTTAAAATATAAGCTAAGTATTATTTACGAGATCCATTAGAATTTCACAATAAATTTAAATAAAAATAAAAACTTTGTTAGAATGTAAACTAATCCTAGTCACTGAAGCTTTACCCCAAATGCTGTGAAATTATATTTTAAATATATATTACAATAGAGAATCAGACAGTATATGACTGGTAAAAAATACGAAACTAAAACATTTATTTATATTTGATGTGTGCTCTTATTTCAAATAATTAAATAATAATATCCTTTATTCTAATTTCTATTTTTACCAAAGACATTTAAAATTCACTCAAATTTTAAAAATTGTAAAAATTAGGTGATTTCAATAAAAGTAAATTTGTTCAAAAAAAGAATTATGCATTTATATATTTACCATTTAGAAATGGATTTTGAACGAAGTGCATTTTTAGCCTTAATCTTAAATACTTAAATTATAGAACATCAAGACAATTATTTCTTTTCGAAAAATATATAAAGTTTCATTATTGGTATTTTTGTTTTTTTTTTTTTTTACACATAAAATCGTATTTTATAATGGTTTTTTATGCATAAAAGTTTTATATATTGAACGTGAACATTTTAGAAAATTCCAGAATTATAAAAATAATATATGGAAAGATTTAACAGTATTTGCATAATTTATACATTTGATAAAAGAGCATTCCTTGAAAGAGTGTGTTTTAACATAAAAATTTAAAAAATATTCATTAAATGTACAGGGTGATAAAAAAAGGGGAATTAGAAGTAACGATTTATTCCTTCGGTAAATTATAAATATTTTGAATATATAAATTATATTAATTTATAATCGTCAAAATTAATATAATATTATTTTTAATCAAGAACAGAACATTTTCCAGATTAGATACAATACTTCTTAATCGTAAAAGCTTCGTAATATAAGAAGTAATAAAATGATATTAACGGTTATAAAAAAAAAATTTTTATATGAAAAGAATGCATTTATTTTTTTCTGAAGAAACTTTATCTTTGCAAAATTTTTGAACTATTAAATTGGATGTAAAATTTTAAGAAAATAAATAAAAACACTTATTTAAATGAGTTAAATATTTAAGGCAAATGTTTAATAAGTGTTATTATTTATTATTATTACTTTTATCAATGCTTACAAATGAATAAATATTTTAAAAATTGATAATCTTAAAAGCTTGCTTGTACAATCTTGTTTTATGTTTGCCTTTCATATGCAAGTTTATTTTAAACAACTTTTATTCTTTAATGTAATATTTTAATCTTATTGAATATATGTTAATATTTCTCTGCATTCTTTCATAATTCTTCTTGCTAGTATATTTATTATATCATCCTCCTTTAATGCTTAATTTAAAATTATTATCAAAATTTAAAACTATTATGTACCTTCAAATATTACGCATTTTAGAAACAAATGTTTTTACTTCGTAAATATTTTATTTATTATATATTTTAAAAAGGTTAATGTCTTATACATTGTTGTTAAAGAAATTATCTCAACACAAAATATATTTAAACATAATTTCATAATAATGTACTTACAATTAGATAATATAATATATGATTAATACAATAAAATTTGCTAATTATTTTAACAATAATTATTTAAATGTATTTTTACAAAGATTGAACACTTTGTAAAAACAAAAATATAATTGAAGTAATATTCATCACATTGTCTTTAAGATATATATATCGTAGTATTTACATGTAAAAAATATTACCTTATTCGAATTTTTTTATAAACATTAATCTCTTTTATTAGCTTTTTACTATAATAAATTATAATAAGAATTTATTATAATTTTTTT
>JAPDSC010154932.1:12114-28206 GCA_026290005.1 Latrodectus geometricus
TTTTTTTTTTTTTCATTACATTACTCTACCATCAGTTTGTGGTATTTCAGCTTTTCTTCATCTTTAAATAATATATATTTAAAGATGTACTGATATCCGTTCAATAGAATTACGCTTACAGTTCTAAATTTTATAACTGATGATTTCAATGTAACTTAATGTAAAAGTCATAAGATACTAAACTAGGTCACTCGTTTAAATATAAGGGAATAAAAATAAATTCGAGGGTAGTTCGAATAATACTAAATTTATTCAAGATTTTACTCAGAAGCTATTAACTTCAATCTTCTATCTCCAGCTAAGTTGGAGTCAAACTTTTGAGTTTCTATGAACGGAATGTAATTTGTGGAATTTTCTACCATTTATAAAACTAAAAATATGCCCAAAAAACACCTTTTTATCCTTAAACAAAATATAATTCAAATAGTCTGGAAATGTTCCTTCTCATGTAAAAACATTTTTTTTTTTTTTTTTTTTTTGCATTTATTATTCTAATGTGAAAATTTTATCATGCATATTTTGAAAAGTATGCACAAATTTATATACATTTTAAGCTACCACTTTAATGAAATAAATTTCTACTTACATGCACTTGTAATTTTCAAATTCTTCATCAGATAGTCGATCTGCTCTTTCGTTTACCCCGACGTGTATATTCTTGTAGCAGGTGAGAAATGCGTGGTAATTTCTGTAATAACACTGATGAAGACTGACATATCTGTTGGTGTGAAAATAAGTTCCAGGACATCTTCCATAGGCATCACAATATCCATAATATTGAGCTATAAAAATTAAAGTTATCCGAAGTAATAATAAAAACCTATAGGCAAATTATATTGCTTTTGAAAAATTATTGAGAATTAATAAATGCATCTGAAGATAGAACCTATTCCACATTGTATGAAAATTTTTCAAAATAATTCACTATTATTTTATCTTACATACCATCTTATTGCTTTCATAATATGTAGATAAAGGAATGTAACTGACCTGGTGTTATCAAACAAGCCAAAAAAATGTTATCAAACAACTGAGATGTAATTGGCATTCCCAATTTGGAAAGTTTTCGTTTTCATGATTTGAGTAACAAAGAAAAAGTACTTTTAAAAACTGGAGTGATAAATAGCTTTCATATCAGGTTTTTTTTTTTTTTTTTTTTTTTTTTTTTTTTTAAAGCTATTAGAACAAATTTTCATGCAGTTTTGTATTATTTCAGAAGAAAACCTTTTAGTTTCAATGATTTTTTTCATTCATACTTGTAGTTAAAAAATTACTTGTCCAATTTTTTTTTCTACAACTACTATGATCAAACTAAACTTACCTGAAACACATTCATTTTAAGGAATCATTCAATTAATCAAATAAATAAATTCGATTCTGAAAAAATTCCTATGTCAATTTCTTTTTACTATTTAACTGAAATAAACTTAAGTTATTTTTAAATGAGATTCGTCATCTTAGAAAGCATTTTTCGTCAAAGCTCTGCTTTTACCTTTCACCTTTCATCACTAAAATGGGTAGAAATTATGACACTTTTTATATAGTAAGGCACCATTGGACGTGCTATTGTGACTCTGAAAGTGGGTAAGACCTCATCTTAAAATTACCCTGGTAGGAAACATTCTTCATATATATATCTTCCTTATTCTGTTTGCCCACCAAAACTTTTCACGGGCTTGAATTATAAAATGACATGGCTTAAAACTTTATTAAGATGTCGATCTATCGACAACTTAAAATAAAAACTAAGTTTCCTTTCGAAATTTCGATCACTAATTTTATTATTTGTTTAAACCTTAATTAGTCTTGAACACCCTGTTAAATTTCTTATACTGCAATGTATCAGTTTAAGAAATGTAACATTCTGCTCAGGAATGTTTCTCGCTTCAAAAAGTAGCAGATGCTTTCTTTCCTTCTTTTATAGTAGTCAATGCATTACCACTAAGAGTTGAGGATAAAAACATTTACTACAGTTGGAGTCTTCTTTATTTCTATTTATTTAGTGTGTGTTTAAAAAGTCACGACATTTATTTCTCAGTAATTTTGAAAAAGATTAATTTTGTCCTCTTCAGCAAATGTGTTTTCACTTTTCCCAAAACGTCTTCCATCAGAAATGTGTTGTAAAGCGAATAAATAATTTTGATCAGATGAATAACATTATATATCTCATTCTATTTGATTTTAGCTAATCAATTTATAATATTTCATTTTGTGAATAGAAACATTGTTATATGAGAGGAAAGCTATTATTTAAATTGTTTTGTAGTGTGTACACTTCTAGTTAATGAAATGTAGAACTTCATGTTCAAATTGAAACTAAAGTCAGAAATGCTTTTATTAATTCCTTAAATTTTGGCTTATTTTGATATTGTTTATATAAAAAATGTGTAACAAATATTCTTATTTTTATGGCATTAATTTAATTTTTATATATGATCCCTTTATAACTAGATTAAAATTTTAAATGTTTTCAACGCTTTACACTTTTCCTTTATATGTGTTTTGATTATTCTTCAATTTAATTTTGTAATATCTATCTATATTTGTAGCCTGATGTTCAGTTTTTCACACAAAATAATAAAAACTTCATTAAAAATGTTAAACAAGACCTTTTCCTTTTAAAATTATTTTGGAAAAATTTCAAGACGAACAATATATACTTTTTTCGATTTTCTAATTTGAGTTTTCTTATATGATTTAAAATTTCATTTGTAAAAGCATATATCTTAAAAACTATAAATGCATTTTTATTATATTTAATATTTGCAGAAAATACTTTGAAAAGAATTTTAGTAATATAAATGAAATAGCTTTAAGCAAGTAATTTCTTATTTGAAATAGTATTAATATAAGCATGTTTACGTGAGAAAAATAATTTAATGAAAAATTCTCAATAATTTTAATACAAACATTTTACATTTTAAATGTATTTACATTTAATGAATGCAGATAAATTTATTTCCGTTAAAATGATGATTAAATAGATTTATCTTGGAAAACTGTTTTATGCATTTAGGGAATTCAATATTTTATTTGTTTATTTTAAATTTATTATTTGCTTATAAAGGCTGTAAGTAAATATTTTAATAGCAATTATCAAATGACTTTTATTATTTTTCAGTAAAATAATGTACTTTTATTACAAATATAGATCTAATTTATATTTATTTAGACTACAAGTAAATATTTTTATTTGATTTATCACTTTTCAGTAATTATGGAAATAAATTTATGTCTATGAAAATTGACCGTTCAATAATTTAAAATATGCTTAGAGTAATATTTATAATGTTTAACACATTACGAATATTATATTCGTCGTATTTCACTGAATATGCTGTAGTTTAATTTGTGGATAAACATCTTCAAAACTTTTTAGCCTATTAATAACAAATTCATGCTAATTGTTTTCAAAATTTTAAATTTTTGGTAAAATAAGTAAATTATTCAACTTAAATATATATAATATCTCGGAATAAATTTTCTTCTTATATATTTATAAATTCAATAATTTATTTTTAAATTTAAAATTACTATAGTTATAGAAAACAAAGATGCAATTTAATTGAAATAAAAAGTAAAACTCAGCTTGAGCTTGTAACAGTTAAAACTCAAATTCTTATCCTCGGCTAGCAAATTATTTTTCTTAATTTAATATTTTAAATTAAGAAAAATGTGATAATTATACTTATAACAAAATTATTATTTATTTTTTAATTGGTATTTTAAAAACTAATTACTTGAAATAGTATTTGTAAAGTAATTAATAAAATACAATATATTGTTTTTAGATAACTTTCAATTAACACATTTGAGAAAAATTTTGAATTTATAACTATTTTTGAACAACTTCATAAAACTTCTATTTCATCGTATATAATAATCTTACCTTCAACGAATGTTGTAAACCCCACAAACCAAACTACAAAAAAGTTAAAAATCGAAATTTTTTCCATTTACGATTGTTTTGATTGCGTATTTCAATCTTACTAAACTTCACAAATTTTAAAAAAGTAACAAAAATATAAATAATTTTAAGCAAAAGTTGTTTTGATACAAGTGCGTTGACAAGAAAGGCTGTAGTAGAACACAGTAATGCCCAAGATTTATTTACGAACACGTGATTGATATTAAATTTTGTCAATTTTTATCGATTATTGTCAATTTTCATCGATTATTGTCATCAATTTATGAATAACTGTTATGAGTGAAATTCACCTACGTTTTTTATGACACTATAAAATGTCGAGTAATGACATTTGATCGATTTAATACTCAGTTAAATGTCTTTAAAGTTTAATGCTTATTGACGCAGTTGTATTCTTACGCAGATATAGAAAATGTCTCATCGCGGTTTATTATCTGCAGCAAAGCTGTTGCTTTTAGAAAAGAGATTTGCGAGTATCAAAATCCTGCTTAATTCATCTGCACTTTAAAGAAAATATATTAAATCTACTGGTAACTGCTGATAAATGGGTGGAAAACTATTGTTTAAGAAAAATTTGTGCACATATATGATTTACACGATAATGCATGAGGTTATTGGTTCTCCAGTGTTTCGTAATATTTTAATTGAATCTAAATCTTCATGAAATTAAATTCTTAAAATTCTCAGTAAAGTTTAATAAGGTTCTATTAATGTATTTATTTTATGCAAAATATTCTTTGTTATAAAGAAAATTATGAAACACAAATTTATATTACAGTATGCAGGACTTTGGATAAAATAATTAAACAACAATTAAATAAAATAATTGAATAAAAAAATGTATGTTATAAAAGTTAAATATAAAAAGAAAAATATTGAAGTAAATTAAGCAAGAAAAAGTATTCTGAATTATAACTACAAGTTATCGATATTGATTACTCTTTAATGCCTTGAAACAATTAACAATAACTTTCGGTTTTGTTATTGGACCATGGGCCAAATCCTCACATATTCCGCTGAATTATACGATTAATCCTTCTTTGCATAGTGGTGGAAATTTCTATCATAACCTATAATGCCCAAAAATTATATAAAAGAACAAGTTCACTTTAAGTTGATCGTGTTTGGATACCTTTTTAATGTCCATTGCGTAAAAAGAAACATAGCTGTCAAAAATAAACAAGTGTCATTATCAGTGAAACGAGCTTAAAGTTGTCTCATTCCGCTGTTTGTTGTAGTTGCAATAAACGTATGATTTCGTTTATAATTTTGTTTTATTATATTAGAGTTTCTATTGCTAAAAAATTGAAAATGAGTGGAAGAAAGGTTTGTAACACGTGTTTCTGTTATTTTCCTCTTTTATTTCTATTTAGTACTAAGCTAATGATCTAACTTTGGATGATGATGGAAATTTTTAGCATATTGTTTTTTGCTAAATTTATACTATAAATATATACTAAGATTTTTTTAACCATTTTTCCTTTAATTTTGAATATGAATTAAATGAACTTTATTTCACCAATAAAGAAAAACTCATGCAAAGAAGGGTTAATATGATATGTATCTTGTTAAGTTGCATAAAAAAGAGTTCGTAAAATTATTAATGCAAACTTTAATTTCGTATATCTATAAATATTTCTAAACAGCTATTGAAAAACATTTTAAAAACATTTAGTTAAATTCAAGGACCATAAGAGAACTTTATTTGTTATGTAACCTAAATAGAGCTTATTAGAATGATAATGCAAGCTTTGGTTTTTCACATACAAATATTTCTATCCAAACTCTTAAATTAATAATTAAATATTATTCTTAGATATTTTAACAAAATTTAAAATGATTTCGGTAGCCACTAAAAAACTTATTGATTGTGTAACATTCAGAATATATAAGAGAAATGTTAAAAAGATTTCTCACAGGTAGCAATATATTTTTTCCTATTATAAAATATATTAACAATACTTGTTATTGACTTTGGTTCTATTGATTAGAAACTTCATTGAAATTATATATATATATATATATATATATATATATATATATATATATATATATATATATATATATATAGTGTATATAAAAATGTATCTAGAAACTATTCTTTTCTAATAAGGATTTTAACAACTTTTAATTATTAACAATTCATTGTGACTAAGGTAAAACTATATTAGTTATAAAATGTAAAATTAATATACATGAAAACGGTTTCTAAATATGGAATATCTAGAAACATTTCTTGCCAACAAACAACTTTTAAATGGAAAATATTCGAAGACCATGAGAAATAATTCTTAGTATATAAATACAATGTGTTCAAATGAGATAATAAAGATAAGTTTCTAATATTTATAGCAAATTCCTAGCCAATCCTTCCTGCATTTTGCAACACTTGAATAAGAAAAATTCATAAACACCAAAATCTTGTTGGTCCTTCTGCAAATTATTTCCTCACTGATTTATACTGGGTGAAGATGGATTATTTCGCAGAAATTTAAGCTGAAATTCTAAGAAAGTATTACAACCCTTGTTAATTTTTGTATGACACAAATCCAATATTTTAATTTTAAATAATAAAAATATTTTTGTTTCAGAAGAAACACAGTACAAAAGCAGAAACTGAAACAGAAACTGCTCTATTAGAAGCAGAAAATGTGGTTCTTTTCTTTCTTTTGAAAAGTTTCATCGACGCATATTATTGGTGTTAGAGAAAAAATATAAGACCATCTATTTAGTTCTATATTTTCTTCGTGTAATTCTTTTAAAAAATAAGGATTACTGTTTTTTTCAATTTTTGAAAACAAAATGGTTTTATTTGCTGCAGGGAGTATATTTTCGATATTTCTAATACCCTATTAATTGGATATACACTGCGCTAAACAATTAAGTATGTTGAGAATGTGGGTAGATATTGTTCCTAAAGAATTGTTTGTTTGGTTGATAGATTATTGACAGACGTAGAAGTCTACATGAGGTAAAAAAAATAATAATTTCATTTGTTCAGGAAAAAAAATATGTTTTATTGAGAGCATTTGGGTACACAAAAGGAAAAAACACAATTTGTACATGTGAGAAAAGCAAATAAAAAAGGATTTTCCTTAAAAAAATTGTTTTTAGTTGAGGGTATATTTTTCCTGGACTACCAACAACGCTGAACACCTTTGAAGCATTGACTTATAGCGGTTAGTAATGAAGGGCTAGGGTATTCTATCCTTTTCCTCCAAAAAACCTCTTTCCAATTCTTGGAATATTTTCAGAAGTGGTAACAGTCCACCTAGCCAACAACCCCCTCCCCCTTAAACTACCTAGAATGTGCCAAACATGCTCTATTAGGTTCGTGTCCGGAGAACACACGCTGGCCATTCCAATCGTAAAATTCCTTCCTCTAAAAGGTAATCATTCACCCAGCTAGCACTATGTAACCTGCCATTGTCTATTAATATGAAGTCATCTCCAATTGATGTAACTTAAGGGACTACAATTGGTCTTAGGATCACATCTCTATATCGGAGACTGGTCAAATTTTCATCTCGAATTATATGGAGATCGGTCTATGATGGCATCTCTATTGATGTCAGCATAGAACATCACTCCCACACAGACAAAACTGTCACTTTAGTGCAGGAACACAGGATTTTTTCTAATGCCAAATTTTTTTCCTAAGAAAAATACAACCATTATCAAAATAAAGAGAAAAATTTGATTCATCAGAGAATCGATTATAGCATCATTTATTTTTTCTCTACTTCACATGCCTTGTTGCACACTCCTTGACAGCAAGACCGTGCCTTCCTTTTTAACGTGTAACACATCATCGGTCGACGAGCATACAGACATATAGTATTAAGACCGTTTCTAACAGTTTGTATTAAAACTGTAGCACCAGTAGACAAGTGAAGATGTTATTGAAAAAGAGTGGCATTCATATTTCGGTGTCACTGAGCCGTTATCGTTAAATAACGGTCTACATCAAGCATTGTTCCATATCTACAATTTTGCCCTGATCTTCAACCAGCATTTTCAGTCTCCGAAAAACGATACCAGATACTGGAAATCACATTTTGTAAAACTTCAATAATTTCTGCTGCTTTGGGTTGTTTTGGATCCCCCCCCTGACCGGACAACAACTACCCAAGGCTCTGAGTCCGCTAAATTACTTCGTTGAAAAATCACAGTCATCGAAACAACGTGCTTTCCGAATGTCGATCATTTTTTTTCACACTGTCTTATAATAAATTTAAACCCAAATCTCATTCCCTCTGACTAAAGCCTCGTCTTCAACATCAAACTAAAAATTTGCATTCTGCGAGGTTTGAAAACAAGAAAAATCTGCATTTGGGACTCTCTTTTTCCATTTTATGCAAAAAAAACATTGCTTATAGCGTTATTTGTTAAAAGAAACCTGTAACATTCTTTAAATATTTTGAGCAGAGTGCATTAAGACACCGATAAAAAGTGTCTTAAATTAATTATTTATCAACTTCATAATTAAAAGGAATTTTCAAGTGTTTTATACCTCATTTCTTGCAAGACGATGCCTTCCTGTTTAAAGTGACACACACCATTGATCAATGAGCATATCATTGATTTGTTTTAGCTGTTCTTGCGTGAGACCTTATTCCTCGTATAAAACAACGCCTTGGATGAAGTTGAGTAAATAGTAGAGATCCCTATTTCTCGGATTTCCAATTTTTTCCGAATATTTGAGATATGTTTCCTAGAGAAATCAATGGCTTATGGAAGCTTCTGGTTTTTACCCACTTGTAATCATATATTTATTTCATTTGCATCAGGGTTTAATAAATTAAATTTTTAAACATGTATTACAAAGAAATAACTTTTATGTTAATTATTTTAAATATGTTTAAGATTTGTAAAATAGGTTTAATATTAAATCGGTAACTGTACGCAATTACCGGTAAAATACAAAAGGAAATATATATGACCAAACACAAACTTTTGAAATTTAAACTGTAAAAACTTGATTTAATTTAATTCTTCGTATTTTGAGATTTCATAAAACTTCTTATATTTTATAATACTTATATCATTATTCTTTATAACATTAAATTATTTTATTTAATAGTTAAGTTAAATAATTTGAATAGCTCACTTTTTGTATGGAAACCTAATATTGTCAAGTTGCTCTTTTCCTGAATATTAATTTTTTCTCTGAGGAATAGAAAGATATCAGTAAAATTTAGTATTCAACTAAAATGTTGTACAAAATATTTTTGATATCTAACTTTAGAGTAATCAATTCAACTCAAACAACTAAGAAATATCTTGGAAATCAAAACCATTTTTAGCCTAGAAATAACATCCTATGACATAAATTCATATACTATTTTTAAATATACTATTAATACTATTTTTAAATTTTACTGGAAGTAAATAATCGTAAACGTAATTAGGATGTCATATCTCAGCCACGAAACATTCTGATTTCTCGAATGTTTTTGTTGTTCATATTATTATAATTCATAACAGTATTTTTTTTAATTATTCATAACAGTATTTTTTTCAGATTAAGGCACAATTTATTGAGACTTGTTTTGTTCAAAAAAAAATACCGTTATGAATTTTGAACAAGAATAGTATGAATTTGGAAAAAGAACAGACTTAAAATCAATTAAAGTTTGTTTTATTGGAGATTGAAAGACAATTCTTTATTGCATTTTCTAAAAAAAATTTCTGTTACTTAAAAGAAACTTAAACTGTAGTTTCATATCAATTTATAATTGAGAAGTTGTATAGTGTACTCAGTCAAATCAATTTACAAGCATCAATATTCATCTAAAACATGATGCAAGTCAAAATGCCAATAAATATCATAAAGAATAATATTCAATATATGTTAGAAAATAAACTATAATTTATTTAAATTCATTAACTGAATTCAAAGATAATGTAATTCTTAATAAATTATGAAGATTCAAAGTGCGAAATTAACAGCATGGCCCTTGACTACTCCAGTTTTATTGCAGTCATCTTGTTCAGAGCCTGATTGGTCGGTCTCAGTCGTGTTTAAGTTATTGATAACACGTTGCATTTCTTTTCCACAGTAAATGCCAGTCTTTACTTGGAGACACTCTACTAAAGCATTCGTCAGTCTAAAATAAATCGAAATAAATATTTAATATTGTGTTTTCATTTTAATAAAGATGCACAAAGTAACACATATACGGTTAGAAATACGGGTGAAAATAAGAGCATTTAAGATAGAAATAATTTATCTAACTTATATTAATATAGTATAACTATAAGAGCATACAAGGAACCCCAGCGAAATTACATAATGGAATGATCAGAAATTTGTTATTAGCTGACACCTGATATATTTCCTGTGAATTCTCAATCTGCACACCTTTAACAACAATGTACTTAGAGTGAATGTGAAACTACCTCTAATTTGACATTTCGTATGACGTAACAATCCTTGAACTTCAAATAAATCATTACACGTTATAAGCATCCACTTCTTTCTAGTGAAGCATTCTTATTTAGTAAATCTCTGCTGCTCAGTAACATTGTTGGTTAACTGTTACTGTATTTTATTTAACCCCGTATCTATTAGGAACCTGGATTTTTACAAACAATAATGAATGTAGTTTATAAGTCTTGGAAAAATTTTTGCAGTAACAAAAATAAGTAATTCTAAATGGTGATTCAGGAACAATAATGGAACTTCATCCTCTAATTAAAAGAGGAAATAGTTTAATATGTTAATACTTGTCTCTTAGCACGTTATGGTCATATTGAAATAATGAATAAAAGTAGCTTTTAAGAAAAATTGTAAATTGGGAGCTTTTGAACCAAAGACCTTGAGAAAGCTCCAAAAAAATGTTTTGTTGATGCAACAAAAGATTAAACCATTTAAAAATGAAGACAACATTGAATCTCAAATTAGGAGGCAAGTTATTTTGACCAATAGGTGTAAGTCAGAGGCCTTTCGAAATCCCCCCTTACAGAAATGAAAGCTAAAGTTTTGTTGTAGAAGTCTCTGATTAGACCAGTAGACTTACGCCTCTTAAACTTAACTACAAAAGAGAAAAGGATTATGTCAGTTTTTGAGTGGAAAGTCTTAATAAACATTTGTAGTGGTATTTTCAAACAATGTGTTTGGATAACTAGATATAACTTTGAGCCACATAGACTTTTTGAAAACGAAGTTGTTGTGAAATTTATTAAACAGAATAAAATAAGATAAAAAGAACATCTGTTAAGAATGGTTTTGACAAGGATCCCACTGAAGATTTTTAACTGTAATCCTCTTTACCAAAGCTGAAGAGGTAGACTAAAAAAGAGATGGGAGATACTCTGGATACACACTTAAGCATCTTTGATATTAAGAACTGGAGAACAGTAGCCGGAAAAAGGATGACCTGGGAAAATTTCTGCGGAAGGTCGGAACCCTTAAGGGGCAATCATGCCAGGTATTGATTGATTGATTGACAGTGCTGGGAGAGCCCGGATTGTACCATTTGGTTAACGGGTAAAGCCTTCCCTACACCAAGAGCCGCCTAGACCTCTAAGAGGTGCTTGAGGGCACCTGAATTGCGGCAGTGTTTAATATAGATATAGAGGGTAACAAATTGGAGGCAGATTGCCCTAGTTCAAGTAAAAGGGTTCTAAACCCGAGTCATGCCTGATATGATGATGATGAAAATAAAGAACTTTAAATCTAAGATAAGTATGGTTTGAGTGACATTGTTCAGAAAAACAAACTTCACCATGGGATATAAATCCTTAAAAAGAAAGAAAGAAAGCTGTTAATCTAGTATCTGGGATCAGTTGTAAGTCATGTGAATATTCTATGAGTATTTCCTTCCAAAAAGATTTTTCATAGACAGTAAGCAGTATTTGTGAATCACAAGGCAGGAAATATAAAAGTTACCCCAACACAACCCTTATAAATGTTCACAAGGTCTCTTATATACATATTTCAGTATGATTTTAAGCACGTTTCGCATTGCAAATAATCTTAGATCTTTGTTGCAATTATTACCCATAAATTTTATACCCATTAATGTTTACATTATAAAATATTATTTCTTCATAGCATATTACTAGTTTATTCAAACAATCATAATGCAATTATCAATCTGTAATATCAATTAAAAACTTTGATTGTAGATTTATTTCCTACGTGAACTTTAATGTTTTGTTTTATGATAGATGAAAAATTCAAAATGTGCATATCTATGCAGAAACTCTTATTTATTTTTAAATTATATATTATCACATAAATTGTAAAAGTATGCATAATTTTAAAGTTTAATTTATAACGAAATTTAAGACAAGGGATTCTGAGAATATAAATGTATCCATGAGTCTCTTATTTCAATTATCTTATACAAATATTTTCAATAATTTTTCTATGATTCATAAAAAATTTTGATATTTTCTCAGCTTTCAACCATTGCATTAAAAACTCAAGTAACGCAAAAAGATTTCATAATTGTTTCAGAACACATTAAACTTTATGAACGTAAACACTTTGTCAAAGAAACGTCAGCTAGTGGTAAATATCTTCTATTGTGCAATGGTTCTTACAACTATAGAATAAGTTTGTTATACAACTTATTTTTCAGATCAAAGGAAAGTTCTGTCAACTTTATAGTTTTTATAAAGTTTTTATATGTATTTATGAAGTTTTAGTTTTTCCTAAATAACTAAAACATTTAATACTTTTGTTTTGTTCTTTTCTTAATCAAAATATAGTATCGATTGTAAAATTTTCAATATCGAGTCTTTTTCACATTACATTATGTTTCCATTGTACATGATATCTAAAGAATGTCTGACACATTTTGATGCTAAATAATTCATAAAGTAATTGAGATGGGTTTAAATTAATAATATTTATAATTATTAGACAGATAGTAAGGATTAGTAATGGTTAATAATGAATAGTGATTAGATGGGTTCAAAATGTTTCATGATCTTTGTCAATACACTTTCACGTGTTCATTATGCACTTCATACAGAACATTGGACGACAGTTGATTGAAACTAAAATATATGAACTCTTAATTGAAAACATTTGATTGGCAAATTATTTAGCATTTCAAATTTATAACATTAAAGTAAATATATAATTTTAAAATAATTATGATTAAATTTATACTTCTAAACGGTTTTCCTGTTAAAACACATTTTCCTCCAACAAACTTTAAAATGACCTTCTGTTGACCTTAGGAATAATTTTTATTGTGAAAAAAAGAAGTATTTTAAAAACTTACATGAAAAATTTTCCTTATAAGTTAATTCGTTATTTGCCAAAAATCTCTTAAATGATAAATTTCTCTTAAATATTAAACAGCCTATTGAATGTTCATATATTTTTAAATAACCAACGAGTTACATAACATTAAATATAAATTATTCAATGCAATTAAACACATTTAATATTTTAATATTTTTACAAAAATATTTTACTTCAATAGCTTTATTTTAGTAGAAAAACAATAAAAGTCAAAGAAATTATCTATAAGATGATGGCACTTAAGATGATAATATTGACTTCCATTTTACTGAACATTTGAAGTTTTTTCCAAATGAATTCTTAAATAATAAATGGTAAATAAAAAATGCTAGTAAAACTGTTTCATAATAGATAAAAAAAATTATTATATCTCGAGGTTTTTGGTTTTAATAAAATGCGCTCATCAGTAATGTTAAATTGTAATATAGTAACAAATAGCAATTAATAATTTCAAACGTTAAACAGCAATTCACAAAGAGAAAAACTACACTGGGAAGTTTCAGAAAGATCTAATTTTGGAAAATCATTTCTCATAAATGCTATAAATTTGCATCATGAACTAAACACATTTTGCGTCTTCAAATATGCTTAATTTACCTAAAAATTTTCTTACAAAACTTCTGAATGATTACATATTAATATATACTTCATATCGATACTTAAAAAATCATACATATTAAAATTAAATATTAAAATTAAAAAAAGTATATTCTGGTATAAAAATGACAAAAAAAATTGATTTTAGCGCATGAACTAATAAACTCTCAAATAGATTTAAGAAAACTAATGAACACAAAGAAAAGCACATAAGAAAAACGCAATTTTTGCTAAGTTATTCTCATTTGCTATTTTAAAAAATTAAAAAATTTGAATTAAGTTTTTACTTCTTAATAAACGTTAAGAATCTAAGCAAATATCATTGTTTATAAATGTAGTTAAATGTAGTTTCTCCAAATTTCTGAAAAAGATTTTAAGAAAGAATCAATTATTTTCATGTGACATGTAATATTTTGACGTTTGAAGAACAACTCAAATACATCAGCATTACGAAAAATATACTACTTTTATTCTTTATAATAATATATAGTTTGTAAATTAAAAAATTTAATTAATCAAACTTTTCTTTCTAGATAATTGAAATAACGTATGATAATGTAAATCATGTTTTTAAAGAAACTTTTTATTCAAAGAGCAATTTTTCTGAGTCAATTAAAGTTGTGTCGTTATTGCAATAAATAATAATTGCACCACTTTGTTAAGTTTATAGATTTTTAACTAAATATTATTATCTTTCTTATCTTAAATATCCTTTCCAAAGAATGTTTTTCATAATTTTTTTTACATAAAATGATTGCATTGAGAGCAAATGTTGTTTAAAAAATATTATTTGTTGGTGGAGTATTTTACATTTCAAAAATATTTTTGATTGCTAATATTTAAAAATGATATTAGCAATCAAAAACAATAAAAAACTGAAAAAAGAATTTTCAGAAATATAGTCATATTTGCAATGTAATTAAAATGTGTATGTACATATATATACAATGTATATACATAAATATACATAGATATACAGACAGATAAATAGGCAGATGTATATCAATATACTAGCTGGCCGAGCCAGTTGACTTAAGTGAGTCTCAGATTTCAAAGAAAAACTTATAGTTAGCTTTCAGAAAAAATTTACCCGTTTTGGAAAAATAATGCCACTTATATATTTTTATTTAATAATTACTATTTATTTAACTTTGTTAAAAACATAGCTTTGTACTATGAAACGATCGTGATCATCTCATGATCTAATCAGCTAAGAGCAAATCCAATAAATTAGGAAATTCTAAAAAATCCTTTTTACTAATGAAATTGTTAAATATTAATGTTCAGGTTCTTGTGTTGCGCTCCAATGTTATTTCCTATTATTGGATTATTGGTAAAATTATGAACATATTTTCTTCAATGAGCAAAAATAATCTAAGAATTCGTAAATATTAGTTACTATTAAATTTTAAGAGAACATTATTTGAATATAAAAGGAAAAGGGGTCCATTGTCCCGTTCTACTATACACTGTTCTTAGAGCAAAAGAACTCCAAAGCGAAATGTTAATTAAATTAATTAAATCACAACATATACAACTTTACAGCAAATTCAAATCAATATAATTATGGATTTCGGATTAAAATAAATGAAAGTTATATAATCAAAATTTTAAAAGGAAATGTAGCATGTTTTCAGTTTGCTAGAGAGAACATACTGATTTAAATTTAATTCCATTCCATATAGTCGTTGTCAATTCGATGCTGAACAAAATATCCAAAATAGAAATAAAGTTTACATTCATCTAGATACATGCCATATTGTCGATATTCCAATATTTAAATATATGGGTCTGCGTGCATCAATCAAACATTACATTGCTTTGAAAAAGCTAGGATTAATTTTTTTTTAAATTGAGTGTGCCTAAAAATTTACATTTAAGGATTACTAAACAATTTTATCAACAACTTCAACGTATATAAACGAACGCATTTGAAAAAGTCAGGAAAAATATAGAAAGGATGGGTTGTATTTGTGCATTAAATTGCATAAAATATTCCACATAATGTATTTATGTTGTTGATATTAGTAGTCTCAAAACATTTTTTTTAATTTCTTATGGCGGGCACCCTTGAGCAAGTAAGTACATTAGCCCATTTACCGCAACAAGGCGGGAAACTGCTACTCATTTTATCGTTACCAGGTGGGCACCTGTGAACCAAGTCACGGAGATACGAGTAGCATCGCCCACGCCACCACAAACCCGTTTATAGTGCGGGCCACATTCATCCATCATCTTAGGAAAGGAAAAGAAACACAGAGAGAGAAAGAGAAAGTACATCCATACCCGAGCCTGGATTCTA